>APFE030624939.1:20486-57939 GCA_000404065.3 Pinus taeda | reverse complement strand
AAAACCGGGATGTTCATCATCCTCACTCGGGTAAAGTGCATCAACAGGCGAATGTGACAAGAGAAGACTTGTGAAAATCTTCCCTCGCATGTAAAGTAATGCATGATAAGCTGCATGATTGAAGCATACTCCGCCCGGGTGACAAGAGAAGACCTGTGAAAATCTTCCCTCGCATGTAAAGTAATGCATGATAAGCCGCATGATTGAAGCATACTCCGCCCGGAGGAATCTGAAAGGAAAGACCCCTGACAAGTGACTCACAAACGCTGGCCTGACATATGGCTCAAAATAAACAAAATCTAGCATTTTGCGCTTGGGCCACCCTCACCCACATTTGGTATCCCGGTAGCCTCTGAAATCATCTCCGGAGATAGTACAAAATTCACCCCTGCAAGAGTGACCTGCCCATCATGAAGGTGTAAAACAAATAAACGGGCCAACTCCCTGTGATGCTGAATCTGAGCAAGCCTCTCACAGAACTGAAAACATGACATATAATGGAAACCATTCATTGCCAAAGGACAGGCCTGCAATTCTGCCAAAGAGGTGGGTTCCTCTCTCCTATGATGACCACCTTTGCCACCCTTACGAGGCCTTTGCTGTACCTCAACCTTTGTAGATGATGAATGGTCATCACCTTTCTCATAAGTCTCGGTATATGACATGGTTTTGGAGCAAGATGGGCAAACTGAAGGATAAATTGGACTGCTGCCTCTGCCTGCAAAAGTACTGAACTCTCGATCAATTTAGCAAGCAAGAGGGAAATTTAGTTGATTTGGAGTGGTTCTGTAGAAGACAGCTTGAGTGGTCACGCACATTCACATCCTTGTTTGAGGGCCTTCTTGGTGTCGGAATTGGGCGCAGGATGGCTCGTTGGAAAGTTCTTTTAGTCTAATTTCCAACCCAAGTAAAATTTTTCAATTTGGAGTTGATTTTACCTATCAAAAATCAAATCTCCCAAGACTGGTCAAAAAGTGCCAAATGAGGCTGCCTGAAAGAAGAGTGCTGTTGCACTCAACTTTTGAATGCCTTCCTCAACCCCAAATTGAGCTCATGATAGCTAATTGGAAATCTCTTTGTGTCTAGTTATCATTTTACCCATCAATAAAATCATTTGGCCAACCAAGCTAGGAGAAAACTTTATTTTCCCAAGGTAACTTGCAGAGGTGTCTTTGATTCTTCTGAGGCAACCGTATTCTTGACATTTTTCTCAAATCATGACACCTGTGAAAAAAGTGAATGATGTTTTTCTTCCTTGGCATGTTTTGGACAAAAGCCTCTCTCAGTTTCTCAAAATGCATCTTTGATTGCTCTGAAGCATCATTTGAGTGCGACTTGTCCCGATGTGTGAAACAAGGAATTCTGTCGAAATGAAGCGAGATGAAGGGGATAGGGGGCTTCTAAAATCTCTGGGGAAATTTGTGGGAGTGGGGAGGGGATGTTAGGAAGTAGGGAAAAGTGGAATCTCAGGGATTGAGTGAGGGGAAGGGGTCGAAAAGGGCAAAACACAAGCCCAACCTAGAAAATTGCCAGGTTGTAGCTAGAAACTAGGGTTTGTGCGAAAAGGAGGAATTTGGCGGATCTAAGGGATGGGAAGCATTTGGTAAAGTACTTTAAGGATAGGGGAAGGTGTATGAACATCTGGATACAAGTTTTGTTGATGATTTTTCCGTCCAAGAGAAATTGGCTTCAAAACCCTAGGAGAGGGAAATGAGCTTGCCTAGGCACAACTGAAGCATGAATAAGGTATAAAATGACTCATTAGACACTGACATAATAATGACAACCCTATGAATGATGATAAGCTCAGCTGAATGATGACATGAACTGACATTTGGGCAAACCCTAGACCTAATGCCTAGTGACCAAATTTTGCTTGAAGACTCACTGAAATGACAAAATTTGACCTTGACACTTCAAAATCACTTTGTAAGAGCATGTTTGATCACTGGAGGAAGGCTGGAAAGACTGACACTAACAAAACCAACAGATTGGGCCTTCTCGAAGGCCTTATATTCCTTTTAACATGCAATTGTTGTTTCTAGTGACATTGGAACTACCCAGAGTCTCAAGGCTTACTAATGATATAATACTTCATTCGCCTTATTGGCCTCCAGTTCCCACTAAGATTCTAAGCGATTGCCCAAAATTTGAAGGAAAAGATAAAGAAGAACTTAGGCCCATGTGATGACATATCACTTATGGTGTTCTTGCAATTCCTATGTTGACAATTCCATTCGTCTTCGCCTCTTTCAACGAACCTTGACAGGTGTTGCCGCAAAGTGGTACATCAAGTTCCCTCGAGGTACCTATGTAGACTTAAACTCTTTGGCCATGACCTTCCTCACCCACTTTCAGTTACCAATTCATTATGAAACTGGTACCCACTTGCTCACATCTTTGAAATTGTAGAAATTCCCACCTGTAAATCACCTGATAATGCAATATACTAAAGCAAAAAACTTGATCTACTTCTACAAAAAATTATGCGGAAGCTTAATCGAATATGAGCAAGATCAATTGAACACATATAACTAATAAGAAGAAATCAATCACACATAACACAGAAGAAATAACCAAGGGAAAGCACTAGCCTAAAACCCCAACTCTGTATTATCATACAAGTGGAAATCTTGTCCAAGTTACAAAAAGAATCAGCTCAAAAGCTATCTTGCTCTCTCAGTAATCAAACAATGAAGCTCATAGACTGAATAGACACGTATATATCCTCCTCAAGTCCTCCAAGCCCCTATTTCTTTGCGCAATTTTTCTTGGGGTCCAGTGAAGCCACATGTGTGAATTGGCCTCATCACACTCACTGAACAGGAAGAAGTAACAACGCAATTCTCTTGGAAATAAATCCTTCTACATGCAAGGAATATTCACCAAGGAATATCCTAGCAACTGATAGTACACTATCCCTCCATCTGATCTCAACTGGGTCTCTGTCTGAACTGACATGCATGAGTTATATATGAGAGAATATTCAGTTATCTGAAGAGCAGCAGTTATATGCAAACATGTACTAACTAACTAAACTTACTTAATTTAACTAAACTATTTAAATCAATCTAACTGGACTTGACTAAGTTAACTGAGCCAACTAATTACTACTCAAATTAGAACTCATCCTTATCTCTTTAACGGATGGATAAATTCCTCAATTAATGGAGAAACTGTTGCATGTCCTCACATAGACTTCATGTTTGATTTTTCACAACTAATTAACTCGTGGTGAATTAATTAATTTATTTTCAAACAACTGTTAAGTTCAAATTCAAATTTCACTTCCTATTATAGTTTAGGGACTGACTAAAATAGAAAGGCATCCCGAAATTCTATTTATAGAAAAGCTATTTTTATCACTTTCACTTTTCATCCATTGTTGCTAAGTTCAACACTGGCTGAACTACTATTTATAGCAATGCTATTTTTAGCATTTCTTGTTGCTATCTTCAACACTCCCTCTCAACAAGAAAGGGATTATTAGTAACTGCAATCCTGTCTCTGTGGAACTCGAACTTGCAAATTGACAATGCCTTTGTCAAAATATCTGCATCCTGTTACTTGGTCGAAACATACAGCAACAACATGATCCTCTTGACCACACAGTCTCAAAGATGGTGATACCAGATATCCATGTGCTTGAACCTGCCATGGAAAACTGCATTCTTAGAGAGTTTGATGCAACTCTGATTATCACAGTGGATCACTGTAGGATCCATCCTCTGACCAAATGGCCTCACATGCAACTTGACTAGCAGCCATGTATTCAGCCTCTGCTGAGCTAAGTGCAACTGATCTCTGTTTCCTACTGTACCAGAAAACTGCAGCTGAACCAAGGTTGAATATTCCTCCAGAAGTGCTCTTCCTGTCTGATGCACTCCCTGCCCAATCCGCATCTATGAAGCCCTGAAGCTTCACTCCCTCTGTCCGTCTATACCAAAATCCAAACTGAGATGTGCCTCTGAGGTATCTCAGCACATGCTTCGCTGCCTTCCAAAACAGCTTGGTAGGTTGAACCATAGCTTGACTCAGCTGGATCACCACAAAGCAAAAGTAGGGTTGTGTGTTTACCAGATACATAAGTGAACCCACCAGCTGCCGATAAACAGTAGCAGCTACTACCTCACCTAAAGTAGCATACTCCTTCCTCCAGTTCCCAACTAAAGGAGTCTGCATGGGTTTGCACTTCTCCATATGGAACCACCTGAGGATCTCATTGGCATACTTGCCTTGAGATACAAAAACTTCTCCATCTCTCTGCCACACCTCCATGCCTAGAAAGTAGTGCATAAGACCCATGTCTTTCATCTTTAATTCTCTTGCAAGGTCCTCCTTGCAAGACTGTATTAGTTGTTCATCACCTGTCAAAATCAAATTATCGACATAAAGTACAATGATCAATAGCTTACCTTTTACCATGATGTAGTAAAGGTTCGCATCTGCTTCACTCTTGGTGAAGCCCAGCCTGGTGAAATAGTTGTCGATCCTAGTGTACCAAGCATGGGGTGCTTGCTTCAGCCCATATAGAACCCTCTTGAGTCTGCACACATGTGACTCAATATCAAAGGTTTTGAAACCCTCTAGTTGCTCAATGTACACCTCCTCCTCAATCATCCCATTGAGGAATGTTGTCTTCACATCCATCTGGTGGATCTTCCACCCCATCTGAGCTGATAGTGCCAATATCGATCTAATCGATGAGTGCCTTGCTACAGGAGCAAAACTCTCATCGTAGTCGATCCCCTCAACCTATGAGAAACCTCGGGCAACAAACCTTGCCTTGTGTTTCTCAACACTGCTATGAGCTGCCTGCTTTACCTTGCAAAGCCATATGGAACTCACCACTGACTTGTCCTGAGGTCTTGGGACAACATCCCAAACACAGTTCTGCATGATGGAGTCATACTCCTCTGCCATTACATCAACCCACACTAGTTGCTGCACTGCCTCCTCGAATGAAGAAGGCTCAGAATCTACACACTCCTCAACCAGGGCCATGTAACCAGTGTATTGCTTTGGCGACCTCCTCTGTCTATGCTGAGAAGATGGTTGTCCCACATTCTCCTGCGCATCTAACATCAACCTATCATCTTCCCTTAAATGTTTCCGCTCATCTCTGGATGTCTCCACTCCCGGATCCTCTGCATGCGGCTGCTCCGCATCAATCTGAGGCTCCTCCTCCTTAGGAACAGAAGGTTCCTCATTTGCATGCAACTTGAGCTCCCTCTTAGTGACACTTGCATGGCATTCTGCTCGTCGAACTTCAGATCCCTATGTACCACATTCCTCTGAGTGGAAGGCAGGTACACCCGATAGTTGTGAGGTGTATTCGTGTACCCCATAAGTTCCCAACTCAGCTATTGGGTCTAGCTTCTTCCTGGCATCTTTGGCCACATGACAACAGACTGATGATCCAAAGATTCATAAGTGACTTACATCAGGTCGCTTCCCAGAATAGGCCTCCATAGGTGTTTTCATCCCCAGTATACAATGCGGGCTTATGTTATGCAAGTATACTATTGTATTGCATGCCTCAGCCCACAAATGCAGTGGTAGGCTTCAGTCATGCAACATCACTCGAGCTGCATGCACAATCGATCTGTTCTTCCTTTCGGCCACCCCATTCTGCTGTGGGTTATGGGGTGCCATCAATTCCTATTTAATTCCTTTTTCAGCACAGAAGTCCTTAAACTGCTGGGAGACATACTCTCCACCATTTTTGCTACACAAGGCTTTTATTTTATTTCCTGATTCTTTCTTTGCCAAGGCTTTAAACTCACAAAACCTCAAGAAGATCTAATCCTTCTTTTGTATAAAGTAGAACCAGAATCTATGAGAAAAATCATCAATAAAAATAACATAGTACCTTTGTTTAGCGGTGGAGGCTGTAGAGAAAGGTCCACAAACATCTGAGTGAACTCACTCCAAGATTGCTCTAGATCTACGGTCTCAATCCGAAAAGGAAGATTTCGCATACTTACCCAAGGTACAACCTTTTAATGTACTCATCTGTTGAAGTTTTCCCTTGGGTAATCTGGTAGAAATCTGCTGCATGATCTTCAGGGCTCCATGATGCAAGTGGCCCAATCTTCTATTCCACAGTTCACCAACATCTTGGCTCTGCACTATCTCTACTTTGGAACTCAAAGTAGCACAGTCATCTACCTCCAGCTTGTAGAGATTCTTAACTCGAATCCCTATTCGCTTTGTCTGTCCAGTTCTGATATGCCTCAAGAATACCTTTCCTTTGCTAAAGACTACATCATAGCCTTTATCTTCTAGCACAGCAATGGACACAAGATTCTTCCTCAGTCCTGGTACATACTTTACATCAGTCAGGGTGATGGGAGCTCCATGCTCCCTCTGAAACACAACCATACCTTCACCTGAGACACAGTACTTTCCATCATCGGCCATCTCGATCTGCATCTGGAGATCCTTCTCCTCCAGGGTGTTGGCATTATGATGTATGTGTTGTACTCGATGACAACCCACTTGTAGCAAAACAACTCTCTTGTATATGGTAACTAGATGAATCTAGAGAAGACATATCAGATGTGGAAGAATGCATAACAATAACATTTACAACTGTGATGATTTACAGTTCAGGCTACATAGAATGAAGAAAGAAGGGTATATGCAAGTTCCGCATTGACCAAGCCACATATACACGCAGGTTAGAAGACTAAAAGGCGTGTATAGCATACACACGCACTTTCACGGAAGGAAAGGCGCGTACATGCTGGAAAACTTGGTTTTGATCCGTGGTATTTGGTCCATGGTATTGTGATCCATGGTATTGGTCGAAGGTAGCTTGTCCGAAGTGTTGACCCTAGGTATTTGGTCTAAGGTATTGATTCTAAGTGGTTTAGGACCATGGTATTGAGTAAGGCCTAAGACTATAAAAGGAGGAGAAGATCATTACACAAAGGCACTCAAGTATTGAATATCTTATGAAGAGCAAGATCGAGAATACAAGTTATTGGGCATAGCTGGATCTGAATTAAGGACAAACCTCACCGCTTTATGAAGGATAAGATCTATTGATGGGTCAAGATCTTAAGGCTTGAAGTGAAGTATCTTTGTGTGGTTCTGATCTTTTATTTGAATAATTGGTGCATGTCGTAATGTGTAAATATGATGATCTGGGTATAATTGATGTTTGAATAGTTGTAAAGGTTAAATCATCTCTTATAGATCCGTACACAGGTTCACTATAGTAAAGGCATGTATACACGCTGGTTCTGCATATCAAAACAGAGTATATGCAGGTTATCCTTGCGTAAAGTGCGTATGCACATAGTTTCAACACATTGAAGTAGCGTACACCTCATAAAATATATTTTAGCTACTTCTGTTTGTCGTTGCAATGTTCTGGATTCTGGCTTGGGTTCTGGTTACTGTTACTGTATTCTAGTTACAACATTATGAGAAGTGATTGTTTGATTCAGTTTTGATTGGTGCAAAGGAGATTGGTTGATGCAGATAGATTTGATGTTTGATTGATGTTATTGATGGATCTAGTCTGAAAATTTATGAAACATGGTCCCTGGAAGAAAAGAGAAGGTTGTAGCCTTCTGTAGGTCAACATCTACATACTAGTACATCAGCTAGTACAACAGCTATGGGGTTGTAGCTTCCTTCTAGCAGAAGCTAGAGAACGAGAGTTGGTTGTAGCCTTCTGAAGATAGAAGCCTGCGCACTGGTATAAGACTACACTAGTACAAAATATTGTAAAAAGAAGTTTCTTATTAAAAGGAAGATAGAGACGATTGTAGCAGGTGGTTTTCACCCACATTGGGTTTCCACCTTATATCTTTTGTTCATGTGTGTGACTGTCTGTTCTATTTTTACTGCTCCTGGTTACTGTTTATATGGTTATGATGCTCAGATTTAAGATCAACATATGAAGAATTAACTAAATTATAAGTTTACAGGTTATATGTTGTTGCCTTATATACAGTTGCGTATACATGCAAGTTTCATTAAATAAAGTAGTGTATATGAATCAGAATATGGAAATGAAATATTATTGACTTGATAATACTGATTCATCCCCCCCCTCTCAGTATTTCCAACACAGAGTACTAAAGAGATTCTTTTCATCTGACATGTGGAATGAGGCTCCCCTATCTAGGTACCAAACACATCCCACCATGGATGAAACCATGCATGCGATAAGAGAGAAATCCAGCTCAAACTGTGAGGCTAGTGCATCACCATCAAATCCCTTTGAGGAACCTTTCTTGGATTTCTTCTGTGGACAATTAGTAGCATAATGGCCCACTTCATGACAATGAAATCATCGCACTTTCAATTTGTCAAACTTCTTCCCACTATGGGAAGAACTAGATTTGGATTGGGATGCCTTCCCTTTCCCCTTCCTTGCCTTACTCTCTAAGGCTATATTTTCCTCATCATCTTGCTTCAATGAGGATCCATCTCTGGTGCTTCTTCTTATCTCCTCCTGCATCAGATCCGACCAAAGTTGTTCCCAATCTAGCAGTTTCTCTCTTCCATTAACCGAGTCTTGGTAGCTATGCCAGCTCTTAGGAAGACCGAGGAGTGCAAGACTCACCATGTCATCATCTGTTGTCACGATCCCTACACTTCCAAGCTCAGCCCTATAGGTGATGAGCTTGTTTAGATAGATATAGATCGTGTCGCCCTTTTCACACTTGATCTTACGAAGCTTGTCTTTCAGCGCCAGCTTCCTCTGATCGCTGCTATTCTAATATAAATCTTTCATTGTTTTCCACATTGAAAATAGTGTCTCCTTCCCATGGAGACTCGAGACTATGTGGTCTCGAACCCCCTCTAGAAGGATTCTCCTTGCTCTAGCCAAACACTTTTTCCATTCCACTAATTGAGTAGCATCAGTTGGCTTGGGGACTTCTTGATCAATGAAGTCCTTTAGACCGTTATCCTCTAATACTACTTCCATGTGATCCTTCTAGGCTATATAATTTGAGTTTCCATCAAGGGCATACTCGAGTTGTAAACCACTGAATGCCATAGATGAAATAGAGATGTGATAAGAACTCGATTTCTATATTCAGTAATCACAAACTTTGAACTTATTCCTTCTTGTATATTGTTCTTCCTTGATCACCTTTGCTCTGATACCATGTAGAAATACCCACTTGTAGATCACTTGATAATGCAATATACTAAAGCAAAATACTTGATCTACTTCTACAAACAATTATGCGGAACGTTAATCAAATATGAGCAAGATCAATTGAACACATATAACTGATAAGAAGAAATCAATCACACATAAAATAGAAGAAATAACCAGGGGAAAGAACCAGCCTAAAACCCCAACTCCATATTATCATAAAAGTGGAAATCTTGTCCAAGTTACAAAAAGAATCAGCTCAAAAGCTATCCTGCTCTCTCTGTAATCAAACAATGAAGCTCATAGACTGAATGGACAAGTATATATCCTCCTCAAGTCCTCCAAGCCCCTATTTCTTTGCGCAATTTTTCTTGGGGTCCAGTGAAGCCACACGTGTGAATTGGCCTCATCACACTCACTGAACAAGAAGAAGTAACAATGCAATTTTCTTGGAAATAAATACTTCTGCATGCAAGGAATATTCACCAAGGAATATCCTAGCAACTGATAGTGCATTGTCTCTCCTTCTGATCTCAACTTGGTCTCTGTCTGAACTGACATGCATGAGTTATATATGAGAGAATATTCAGTTATCTGAGGAGCAGCAGTTATATGCAAGCATGCATTAACTAACTGAACTTACTTAATTTAAACAAACTGTTTAAAACAATCTAACCGGACTTGACTCAGTTAACTGAGCCAACTAATTACTACTCAAATTAGAACTCATCCTTATCTCTTTAACTGATGGATAAATTCCTTAATTAATGGAGAAATTGTTGCATGTCCTCACAAAGACTTCATGTTTGATTTTTGACAACTAATTAACTCATGGTGAATTAATTAATTTATTTTCAAACAACTGTTAAGTTCAAATTCGAATTTTACTTCCTATTATAGTTTAGGGACTGACTAAAATAGGAAGGTATTCTGAAATGCTATTTATAGAAAAAATATTTTTATCACTTTCACTTTTCATCCATTGTTTCTAAGTTCAACATTGGTTGAACTATTATTTATAGCAGTGCTATTTATAGTAGTGTTATTTTTAGCATTTTCTATTTTTAGCATTTCTTGTTGCTATCTTCAACAGAAACAGGATACCGTGGCCCATATCTCTAATCACATCCATGAATGGAGACGTCGACATCGCCTCATCAAGTTTGAAATCCTTGATGAGTTGTTGACTGAATGGTTCACCAAGTCATTCGTAAACAAAATTGCTTTAGATATAGCAATGGGAGGTTATGTTACTGAAGATCAAGCCATTGCCCATGCCCAATATTTAGATTTTGTTTATTCCTAATCTGTCACGCTATATGAAATTTTGCCTGATGCTCAAAGGCCATCTTTGGATCCAACATCTTCAAAGTCTCTAGATGTACCACATGTTGATGGTATCATTGGATCAGTATCTCAAACTTCCACTAAAGCTTCTTCGAAGCAAAAATTTGTTTTGAACACTGGTTCTAACCCTCCTTTGAAAACCCAATCGAATCCTGGTAAAACCTCCGAGGTTAATGCCATCCAGTCTACCACGGCAGAAAAAGCCTCGAAAGGTAAGAAAAATGGTCAAGGTAAAGAAAAATATGATACCCCAAAACAAGATCCTCCTAAACCATCTGCTGATGATGTATCCAAATTTAAGCTGAAATATCCTTGCCTCGTTTTTTAGGAATATCATTACACCAAGGATTGTCCCCGTTGTGTGGAAGTTAGTTGTTTATTGAAAGGGACCCTGACTGTACTGAAAGAGCCATTTCCGCCACATTAGACTCAGTTGGTAGACCAACCACAATCCTCTACCTCTTTAGGTTCTTAGGTTTACATGATGGGTACATTGCCTATATCTGTTGCCACCCGGTAGAACAATTATCAAACTCCTCAAAAGAAAATGGTGGAAAAGGAAGTCACTGATACACCTTCTACTTCTGCTCCACCCAGTTCTGGTCCTCTTCATATTGAAAGACCTAATAATTAATCTGCCATTTGATTTCCCCCCGAAGGTGTGCTTCGGAATTCATCCTATAATCTGAATGCTAGAGTTGCTCAACATTACAGTATTGTCGAAGACTTAGCTCAAGCACCATTGACAATGTCTGCCTTGGAAGTTCTCCAAACCTATCCAACACAACATAAATCATTATTGTTTGCTATAGGAGGCATCGATCCTACCAATTTTAACTTAATTACTTTCGATCTAGAAAACCATGTTCCTCGTCTTCCCCATCAAATTTCATTTTTTATTCAAGTCATTATAAAAGGAAAGGCGATTCACTGGATTGCCATTGATGAAGGTGATTACACCTACATCATGTTTGTTTCATATTGGAAATACATTGGCTCTCCACCTCTCAACTAGTCCCCGAACACCTTAGAAGCCTTAGATGGAAGAGGCTCCCATCCTTATGGTATTCTCACAAGTTTTCCCATCGCCTTGGAAGAGAAGATTGCCAAGTTAGAAGTAGAAGTTGTTGATGCAAATTTGAATTACAGCCTTCTACTTGGGTGAAGTTGGACCCATGCCATGTTTTGTGTCATGTCCTCTTTATTCCAGGTGCTTCGTTTTCCTCATGAGGGGAAAATTATCACCGTCGATCAATTATCCTTTTTCTCTGACGGTTCTTCAAATGGAAATGTCCCATATGTGGGAAATACCGATATTCCATATGATAGCATGGGGGCAGGTCTTTTCAAATATTCTTCTTTAATGGGAACTTTTTCTCTCCCACCTCTGCATGTCGCCTTGATCAATGTGATCTCTATCTCCAATGATTCATGGATCATCCCTACTCCGAATCAGGTTGATTCTTTTGGTGATGCTATATTACTGAGTCCTTTAGAGAAAGCCCATCAAGAAGTTGTCTTGGCTTCAACGACTATTTCTGAAAGTCATATTATTCTCAGTATGCACCTGACTACTTATTCACAATATCCTTAGCTTGGTTCTTGGGATTCTCTCGATCCCATGAATGTTATATTCCCCATCGATGAGAGTATTCTTGAGGTTATGTCTCTTAACAAAACTCCTTGGAATTATGCCCATCCTCGTTCCTCGTTTCTTCCAAGTCTTAGTGAGGTTTCTTCATGTCTTGAGGATTTTGCTTTGCATAACCCAACGCATCCACTTCAAACACTTGTTTTGGTGCACAAATTTTTGTCTGAAGGAAATATGGGAAATATTACTGCAACCATGCCCATTGACATTTCCATTAAACCTGGAATTGTCGAGAGTAGTCACAATTGGGTTTCATGTTCTCCCAAAGAGATCAGGGTTTACACTAACCTTTTTAAATAATTTTGCAATGTCTTCGCTTAGTCGTATGAAAAAATTCTTGGTGTTGTTCAAACTATAGTGGTGCATGAAACACCGACGTATCCTAATGTGAAGCCCATTCGTCAATGGCTCCTTCCAGTGCATCCCAGAAAGGTCGTTGCTATTAAGGGAGAAGTTGAAAAACTTCTAAAGGCTGGCTGTATTTACCCTATCCCATTGACAGATTGGGTTTCTAATATCGTACATGTTACTAAAAAGCAGGGAACAATCCGAGTTTGTGTTTATTACCACGATATCAATCGTGCGTGCCCGAAGGACAACTATGCCACTCCCTTTATTGATCAAATCATCGATGAGTGTGCTAGGAATGAGATCTTCTCTTTTATGGATGGTTTTTCTGGTTATAACCAGATTAACATCGCGCTTGCTGATCAACACAAGAATACTTACATTTTTCCATGGGGGACTTTCACTTATAAAAAGATCCATTTTGGTCTTAAAAAAGTTGGTGCTACCTTTTAGAGAGAAATGTCATATGCCTTTCATGATATTAAACACATTTTTCAACCTTATTTAGATGACTTACCATCTCATTATGCTAAGCGTTGTGACCATCTGGACCACCTTCTAGTGATTTTTCTCCGTTGTTGACACTACAATATTCATCTCAATCCGCATAAATGTGTCTTTGTGTCGAATCTGGTCGTCTCTTGGGTTTTGTTGTGTCTAAAGAAGGTATCTGAATATATCCTCTGAAAGTTGGGGCTATTGTAAATTTACCCCCTCCTTCATCGCTACACCAATTGTAGAGTTTGCAAGGGAAGACCAATTTTATTCGTCTCTTTGTCCCTAATTACGCTGAGCTTGCCAAGGGATTTACTTGCTTTCTTAAGAAGGGGATCCCATTCATTTGGGATGAAATTTCCCACAAATATTTTGATGCTCTAAAGCATACACTCGTCATTGCTCCTTTATTGCATCCCCCTGACTACCATCGCCATTATTTCATGTAATTTGTCGCGGTTGACAATAGCATTGCTATGGTGCTGGTCGAGGACGATGATGATGGAAATTAACATGTGGTTTATTATTTGAGTCGAAATCTTATCGACATAGAAACTTGATATGCTCTTGTCGAGAAACTTGCCTTGGCAGTAGTCCATGACGTTCAATGATTTTGCCATTATGTTCTTCTATGGAAGACCATAGTGATTTCTGACTGTAACCCATAACTTACATTTTGACTCATCAATTTCATGGTGAAAAATAATCTAAATGGATTGTTATCCTGCAAGAGTTTGATTTAGAGTTCACTGCCGCCAAATCAAAGAAGTCACTAGTTTTTGCCGAATTGATCTATGCCCTTCCTTCTGCAAACACCTCCACTGATTTTACTGAGTATATTCCTAATGAAACTTTATTCTCATCAGCACTCTCGACCCCTGGTATGGATATATCATTGTTTATATTCAGACCCAAACTTTCTTATCCGAGTTGTCTCGATCATACCAACGCTGCATCTGGCATCAGTCTCAACCTTATCGGATTATTAGCGATACATTGTACCGAGTTGGTGTTGATTTTGTTCTTCATAGATGTCTAACACTTAAAGAGGTTGAAAGAGTCTTGAATGACTGCCACTCTAGGGCAAGTGGTAGTCACATGTCAAGCTATGTCACTGCTAAGAATATCCTTCGTGCAAGTTATGTTTAGCCTTATATCTTCAAATATTGCATTTTGGCAATTCAAAAGTGCCATGAATGTCAGATTTATAACCGCAAACAACGCGCCCTGCTTGCACCCTTACACTCATTTGTTACTTTTGGCCCATTTTCTAAATGGGGAATAGATTTCATGACATGTAACCCTCAATTGGACAGGGGGAATGGCTATATCATCATCGTCGTCGACTAATTTACTAAATGGGCCAAGGCAATGCCCACATATAATGTTGATGTTACAAATGCTGCTCATTTCCTCTTTAACCATGTCATATCCTGTTTTGGCATCCCTCAAGCCATTTTCACTGATCATGGATCACATTTTCGTCAGTACATGATGGAAGATCTTACTGCTCAGTTGGGTCTTTGTCATGAAAACTCAACTCCTTACTACCCATAGGCCAATGGCCAAGTTGAAGTGACTAATAAAGTCTTAATTATTATGCTTCAACATATCATTGGGAAGCATAAAAAGGATTGGAATCTTATTCTTTTCTCAGCTCTTTGGGCTTACCAAACCTCGGCTAAGAAAGCCACCGGTTTCACTCCATTCCAGTTGGTATATGGTTTAGAGGCAACTCTCTCGATCAAGTGTGAGATTCCTTCATTAAAACTAGCTATCAAGCTACTCCCCGATACCTCACCTGAAGAGGAGTGGTTACTTTATCTCAATAGGCTTGATGAGACCTATTGTATTGCTGCAATGGTGATCAAAGCATAGAAAAACGAGTTAAATCTCATTATGATCAAATTGTTTCTCCATGAGTTTTCGCTGAAGGTGACTTGGTCTTGTTGTATGAACAAGCCAACAATAAGTTTGGAGCTATGAAGTTCGAACCTATGTGGCATGGGTCATACATCGGTAAATGTGTCTTCCAAAAAGGCACCTATGATCTAGTTGACTACAAAGGTAATGCATTATCATAGCCCCGCAACAAGCTTTATCTGAAAAAGTATTATGAGTGAGTTCCATGTAATTGCTTTTGTACATTAGCGTGTGAATTAATTTGTGTGAATTTTTTATTTTTTGGTGTGATTATTTGCTTTGCAGACATGTTTCCTTTGCTTGCCTTGTGTTCCACTCGGTTCACAGAAGTTGTCAAACCATTATGTTGGTTTTGTTGATGGTGCTTGTCATAGCACACAGAACTTATCCTACAATCTTGGGCACTCTTCGCCCCGGATGGCGATTTGATCAATTTACAAGGTATTTGCCTAGGATGAACAACTAATAATATTTCTGAGTACAATGTAGTTATTGAACTATTATTAGAAGTAGTTTCTCTCAGAATTAGAAATTTGGTTGTTAAGCTAGATTTACAACTCGTTATGCTACAATTAAATCGTCATTACTTAGTAATAAATCCACAAATTTTGTGCATGTAAATGCGTGTTATATTACTGGAAAGAAATTTTGATTATATTGAATATCAACACATTCCATGAAATTTGAACACATTAATAGATGCATTAGTAAATTATGTTTTAGATAGTTATTTGCTTCACTTATAAAAAATAAAAAAAACCGATCACATCATCATGATATATGAACACATAAGTAGACAATAGAAACATGCATATGTACTTGCGTGTGTGTATATATATATATATATATATATTGAGTATGTCAAAGTTTGTTCATCAAAATCTCAAAAAATAAGTGTTCTAGGACACATGGCTTTCAAAGCCTACAATAGTGCAGATAAACACAACTAGGAAAAGGCTATTCGCCCACATGATGCTCGCAATAGCATGAGACCACCCTAATCACTCGGCCTAACAATCGATGCTGTCTCACAGACATTCCTATTGTATGCCTCTGGTACAACAACGACCCGTCATCTATAGTCACATATTCTAGAATCCCCTGAGTAATCACTTCCAGGTTTCGCTCCATCTCTACCATAGGATCGACTCCTTCCTCGTATGGAGCATCCTCTATCTGACGTGCTACTCGTTGTGCTATTGGCGACATGCCAGGAGGCCTTTCAAGTCCTACATCTGCAAAATTATCACAAGTAAACTATCAGATATACTTCGAACGAAAAAAATCATAAAACTTGAAAATTTTCCAAAAAAACAAGTTTTACCTGCATCGACCCATTGTGCACTTCATGGTAGAGGAAGATCTAGATCTCCTCTAAAGTCCATGCCAACATATGCATAGTCATCCACAATGATCAATTGTTGGTGTATCCAACCAAAGAATGATGGAGGGAAGTGCATCTGTTGACCTCCCCCTCCTCGAGGCATGATCTCACTCCATTTGAGAAACCTCAGATCTTGTGGAGCTGGATCGTCCACCTCTACCCACTGGTATTGAAATAGGGGCACGCACTCCAAAACGAAAGCAACCAAAATCGATCCAAAGCCGAACTGCTTCAAGTTTCCGAACTTGCCTTTGGTCAGTTGTCTCTTCATGTGGACTAGCAGTCCTTCGCACCAGTTGAACACTGTTGGAGCAAGACAATCCACGACGTATTGGAATTGTGATTTTTTTTCCTCATGAAATTCTTGCACCCCAGGTATACAAGCCATGGTGTGTAGAATCATCCTTAAGGGAAGATTGTCGATGGTTGCTATCTTCATCTCCCCACTCATTATTGTGTCTACACCCGGGAAATGCATTCTAATCAAGGTGTTGGTTCTCTCACCTCTAGTACGTGCTCCAAATAGTTGGACTCTCTCCCCTCTTTTGGACAATCTAGTGATGAAGTAGATATCAGCTACTTCCTGCTCTAGTTCTTGATCTCCAATGATGAAGATCTATTGATCGACATCCTAGAGTCCAATGAGATAGTGTAACAACTCATTTTGAGCTCTGAGTCCCGGGGTTCGAAAGAACTTCAGTAATCTGCTATCCCTTAGAGCATTGACACATTCAACACTTTTGGTAGCTTGGTGATCTTCTGCCTCGTGGCCTCTTTCCTTCCATTCGATGGCCATGTCTGTCAAAATCTCCTACAAACAACCCATAAACATCATTTAGATGCCTTTCCACAGATCAAAATCATGAAAAAAACGATTCAAAGAGAGGATTTCTCCTTTTATTTTCCACTCTGCCTCTAGCGCAGTTGTCAGAATTATTTTCGTGCTCGCAGAGCGAGAGCCTTTTGGGCTTAGGGGTGATCAATGCGGATCTAATGATCAATCTTGCGCTAGTTTCCTGTGATTTTAAAAATTAAAATTCTCCCCTTAACCAGTTAAAATTCCTATGAAATGGAATGAAATAAGTATGAAAAGAAAGAGAAAAGGAAGATCTCTTACTTGTAGCTGATGATTCATGAAATGGTGCCCTGGATCTTTCATACTGCTTACCTGAAGAATCAAGGAAAATGGGTAAAATGCACTCTCCAATTTACTCCAAGTGAAATGGTAAAAATGTTTTTACTTTTTGTCTATTTATAAGTTTTTAAGCACATTTTTTTCCAATATTTTATTATTTTTCTTGATACCGGTGATGTGTGGTTGTCTTTATGCAGTTACAAGATGTTTTTGGTGGTTACAGTGATCATTTTTTACTGATTCAACGAGTTTTTGTTTTATCTCTTTTTCGGGCTCGTTAAAAATAAACGAAAAAGGAACCCCTCGGGAGTAATATTTAAGCTCTTTTATGACTCTCTAAATATGAAAATTTCGTGGAGTACTTGTCTTTTCAAACTTTTTAAATTAAATGAATTGATGTTATCTCACTATACATTTACCCCTTTTTCAGGCTGGGATTTACTATTTACGAAAAATGCACACCTTGGTCGACAAGGTCAAGAGGTTCTCTCTAATATTGTTTTCTACCTTTTCAGGTTTGAGAGGCAAATTAAAAAAAAGGACATGATAGAGTTTTATTTTTCGTCTCTTTTTCAAACTCTCTAAATATGAAAAATACATCGATTTATTCTTCCGTCGGACTCGTAAAAATTAAACGGAGAAACACTTTTCACCATGATGAGGTCGAGTTTCTCCTTCCTAGGACTCGTAAAAATTACTAGGATGGATTCATTTGAAGAATGAACTTATACAAAATCATATGCTATCCCCTTCAAGCTTGTGATTAAAAATAATTGGGGTACTTGCTAGAAATAATAGGGAAAAATTAAAGTGAAACATATCTTGTATAGGCAAGATGTCACTCTTGAACATGACACTCATCTGTCTCTCATCTCGGGTTTGTGATATCCTCCCTCAGTCACTTGCCTTTTCGAGCTTGGGTGATTCATTTTGCCTCTCATATGACTATTCCATTTCGTCATCATGACCCTTGGTCTTATGTTGAGTCAAATGCTGCCACACTCCAGAGTCGTGTCGCCGATATGTTCAAGAGAAGTCCTATCTGCATTTTATTACCTATACATTGTCTAACATTTTTCTACAGTCTTGGATCATACTCATTTATTCCACTTTATTCCTTGTTTCATGTCGATGATGAGGGAATCATTATGGCCCTCCTTGGACGGGTCACTTCCTGTCAACTTCAGCTCATTATCCATGAAGATGACTCAGAGACCCTCTTTCAGTACCTTAGAGATTTCATGCTTTAACGACAAGTTCTTCGCATCTGACGATAGGTTTTCATCATTGGCCTTCGATCGAATGATTCCACAAGTGTTCGATTTCAGCTTCATTTTCACATTCACGGATTTTATTGTCGTACCTTGAGGACCATTGTCATTATTGGTGGTTTCTCTTGTGCCTGTTAATGGTACACATCGTTAGTTGGTAATCAGGTGGTTTTCTAGCATGTTAGATTCCGACACATTCATTCACATGTTAAAATTTGTACTTTGATCAGGTTGGGATGGAGCGCAAGACCCTAAGTTTTGTTGTTTATAACTAAGGCTGCATGGAGTTATGTATTCTTCATGATTGTATACATGTTTCTTCTATACAAATGGCAGCGACTATACCATGGGACTTTATATTTATGATAATGTTGATCCTTCTATATCGGGTGGCTGCGTCCATACCTTGGATCTTAGACTTCCAGATGATCCTTTTCATTCGAATGGTTGCGATCATGTCATGGATCTTTTCACATAGTCCTTTTTATCTGGATGGATACGTCCATACCATGGATTCATGTTTTGATATCCAATATGTATATGTATATGATTCCTTGATTTGCAGGTCTCCTAATAGTGTTTGTTCTCATCCTTGCAAAATCTCTTAAAGAATCTCAGCCATCACTCCCTATTATGCCTTCATGCTTTAGGGGGCATCTGTTACACAATATTTTGTCACGCTTCCTGCAATTCCCTGTGTCATACCCTAGAGTGCCCGAAACTTGCCAATTATGTAGTGTACCCATCTTGATATACAGTCCAGATCCTCCCTGGAGACTTAATGAAAGCATGCCTTGAGCCTTCCTTGAAGAAGTAATCTCAAAACCCTAATTTCAAGGTTAGCACAACCGTGACACCGGAAACTTGCATTGATGGTGAGTTGCACTATACTAGCTTCATGCTTGTAGCATGATTTTTACTTGGATACTCGCGTTGATCCCTAAAAGGCAAGTTTTCCCAAATAGGACCAGAAGTTATGTGATCTAGAGGCTTCCATAACGATGAGGAGGAGTTTGTTCATTGTGGATGTGGTCAAATTCTCCCAATATTACCCTTTGATATTATCCCTATGAGATTCCTCCTTAATATGAGGGCTTTCCCCTATCTTTGGAGAGATCCTAACTCCCTCTCCCTGCCTATATATTCATCCTCTCCCATTCCCAAATGGTTTTTCTCTGATTATTTTCACCCTTATTTTGAGATAGTGCCTACATGCTTTTCACTTTGGCTTAAAGGAGTGCTTGGAGAGCTTGAGCTTGGACTTGGACATTCACTCAAGGAGGGCTTATTAACATCAAGGATTTTGTTGTATGCTTCCTCTTTTTCATTCATTAATATATACAACTATTGGTTCACATTCCATAAATGCTTGTGTCAATGCATCATTTATCTTAATGCTCCTTGATCTATTAAGTGGATTACATTCGATTATGTGTGTTGCACTTGTATGCTTTGCTGTGTTTTTGGCCTCTTGTGCAGGTATTCAAACGCTGTGAGTAGTAGGTTGAGACTGGGGATAAAGTGATCAAGGTATTCAACAAAGAAGTGTGTTATAGCATCAAAATGAAGTAGGTCTCCTTCCTCTTCTCTCATTTTGATTGTAATTTAGGAACGTGTCTCGTAGATTGTCACGTTGGTTGCTAGTCCCACTCATTGCGCTAGAGGGATCATTTCTGTCCACAGAGAGGATTTACCTAGACAACAGTACCTAATGCTAAAATCAAATACTTCCTTTGAGTTGTACATGTTTGAAGCACTTCTAGTGTTGAAATGGCATTAAGGGATTGTGCAAGGTCATCAACAATGTTATAACTATGTGTCGACTTTGCATTGTGAGAGGCCCATGTTAAGGTTCCTTTGATCAACCTAGCAATGAAGCCTATGGGAGATTGCAGGATCATTGGGCAGAGCATTGAAGTAGGCATAATTGCCTCTACTGACAAGGAGTTAGGATCAAGAAGAGAGTTATAGTCTTGATGATGTTTTTGTAGTAGGATATCTATTGTGTTTATGTAAATATCACAATGGGCCATATCTTGGGTGTTTCTAACTGTGGTGTTATTATAATGTGGAGAACGAATGTTTTGTTGTGTAGCTACTACCCATTGTTGAGGGAAAGGTGTTTGTAATATAGCAGGTTGTTGATTACCTCCTGATTTGACACTATGGTTTCTCATATCTACCTGGGTGTAATGTTCATACTCACCACAAAGAGTGCAAGGATAATTAGTTCACAAACCACTATTCTTGCCCTATTTTTGTGGGATATTGGGGATTTGGTTCAAATTTTAGCTTCAATTAAGGGAATTCCCCCTCCCCTTGTGTTTTTATTGTTGTGGAGTACTACCCTCTACCTAGTTTTCCTTATGTTTTTTCTTTCCTTTTTTCTTCTCATTATTGGATGGATTGGAAGTATTGAGTTGCTCAAATTCCTATTCTTGTTGGGAGAAATAAGGTTGAATAAAATTCGCCCCTGCATGTTGTTGAGGATGTGGGGGTGTTAGACCCAAGCACACACTAATTGGGGGGGAAGGGGTGAATCAATGTGTCAACTAGTTTACCAATTTACAACTTTTCATCAATTATCAATTTAGTAATCAACCATAACTACTTGTATTATATTAATAAACATAAAAATTCAACATGAAACTACCATATAACTAGTAAATGAAGAGGTCATCACATCAAAGAGACATAAGATTTTATGTGGAAACCCGTAAAGGAGAAAACCAAACGATATTCTTCTTCATCTACTTCAATTCATTACATATAGTTGCAGGCTACAACCTGATTGAGGCAACAACCTCGAAAGATGCAAGAAACTCCTCACTGCAGGCTACGACTTGATTGATGCTCCAACTCGATTTAGGCTCCAACCTGATTGAGGCATTAACATCAATGATGAACATCCTCGAACCTGATTGAGGCACCAACCTCAATGACAAGCAGGATCTAACCTACTCTAGTCTCTAACCCGATTAAGGCTCCAACCTCAATGTAGGCACCCACATCTTTCCTCAACTCCTTGTGGACCTGTATTTCATATCATTTTCAAATTGGATCCATTTTCATCATATTTGGCCATCAATCACTAAATCATAAGTAATGTCACAATCTGCAACCTGAAATATCTATCACTACATAATCCACAATCACTGTCACAACCTGCAACCACTGCTAGTGTAATCATTGTCATAACTTGCAACTAATGCAACTTCAATTACTGTCATACCTAGCAACCATTTTTATTGCAATCACTAAATCATAACAGTCATATCAATCACCATTACTAGTTGTCATATTGTTGCCCAAAATTTCCTCCAGCTAGATCATCAACCTGGTCATTCAAACCCCTTCTCAGAACATGTTTTCACCATGTATCAAAAACCACTTCAACCTACTCACAAAACCATACAACAAATATTCTAGTCATCAAATATTTTTTTTAACAATGATTTCTATTCCTCCAGAGCCATGATTCATCTAGAATTCAATTTGGACAAATAATGAGTCCATAAACCCTCAAAAACCATTCATAACCATATAATAAATTGAGTGTTATACAAATTATTCTTTTTAGGGTGTGCTTCTACAGGTTGCCACTTTCTGGAAATAATGCTACAAATTGTATATTGGACGTTTTCTAAACATTCAACAAAATGAACCAAATGAGCGAAAATAAAAATTCCTTTATGACCTCTCAATTTCCTGGGCTCGAACGTTAGACCTCGAGTTCCCACCAAGATCCAATACCAATTGTGCTATTGTGTGTCGCTTGTGAGGCTATGCTTCTGATTTGTATTTGTTAGCATTGTACTGAGTGAGACTTCACAATATTAGAAAAGGCACGAGACCCAACTATATATATACCCATACGTTACTTTGCCAACATACTTGTCATAATGCAACTATTCAAAATACGAAAACTCATACAAACAATTCTAGCTCTACAAAAATGACCTAGATTCTAACAATGAGTTGTTCTTTGATGGCTCTATCCATTCGATCCAATCATTCTATCCTTTTAGTGCCACATCACATGGCTTCTTCCATGCCACTATTGCCACATTACTCAGCTTGTGCCACATGTAAAATACAGTACCGATTCAGATGGTCCATATGTATTATAGTCAATTGTATCGACTTCCTATGAAACCCCCCAACATATAATCATAGCCCTATAGTAAGTCATGGGGGCTCCACTCAATGAACCTTTGTCCTATCACGTGCGTTCACAACATATTAAATAATACCCTTAATTTGACTACATATGGAAAAATACCCCTAAAAATCACATTATTTAACCCCCTACCAATATAAACCCAATACACCTTCCAAATTTAAAAAACCATACTTCCACTAGATATTGTAGGTATCCATTTTTTCATTAACATTTTTTATACCCCTTTATATTTTTTCATTAACTTTGAACTTTATTTTTTATACCTTCCAATATAAAAACACTTTACCCCTTATATATCCCCTAGTGCAATTTTTTCCTCAATATATATCCCCCATTATGAACACACGTGGTATGGTATTTCTCCCCCAGTGGAGCCCCAATGTAGTAATTTACCCAATTATAATTGGTTCAGGCCATATGAATTCAAAATAATCCAATCACATTGCAACTGAAACAAATCATAATGACTTCAAAAACCCCAACAGGTTAATGCAACTAGATGTGTCGCTTTTACTTCATTTGGTGTCGTTGGCTATATGTGTTACCAAATATTCAACCTCAGTCGCTCAATTTGAATGTAACCACACCTTTTCAAAATGTTTATATGTGTTTCTATCATAGCCACTTGTTCGATTTTCGTGAAGAATCAAAATATTACATGCAATCTAATAAATGGCCTTAACCCTCACAATGAACTATTGTAACACTCCTTCGCTCATAAAAGTAACAATATCAATGACAATTTTATTACACACCTTGTGTTTCTACCTGTGTGGACACTCAAAGACCAATCACAAACCAGCCATAGTCAAAACACCAATTTATATGTATATAAATTGATAACCAATCCAGGGGTTCAATAAAAATAGGAGAACTTTGCCTTAACAACTCTATTTATGTGACCAAACGACTAGTCACAACCCATCAACCCAATCATAGCACGTCATACCTGTTTTCCATTCAACCTTCTCAAATTTGGATAATGTCAAAACACAATAATTTAGGCTTGTTATTATTCAAGTTTCATGTATTTGGCCGATCGAATGTCTACAATAACAATTTGAGCCTGTTACCATTCGACTCTCGTATACATGGGCGATTTGAATGTATACAAAATCTAAACATAATAGTCCAAGCCCTTTTGTTGGTCAATCACAAACATTGTAACTCTTCTCAGTGCTATTCAGCTTTCGGAGAAACTTTTCCATTAGGTTTAGATGAACTATAGTGCTAATGGATAATTATGAACTATAATCAATACTTTATCGAGTGTGCCAATTGTAACCCTCCATCATAACACATGAAATCATTGTATCAACTGATTCCTCTACCATAGATGTTCGTCCGAACATAACTTTTACTATTACTCAAGTCAGAATAACATTTTGTAGCGCATCAGGTTCTAACCAATACAATTTCACAATATGTGGAACCCTTTGTCATTTATATTCGGCAAAGTCACCTTTTATGATAATGTAGGTGGAACCCTTTGTGGTTTGACTTCACTTTATTTATATTTCAATCAGACTGCAAAACAATTTTTCATACAACAAACTCTATAATGAACTAAAACACATTCTAGAACAAATCATCAATAGCAAACCAAAAATAAAACTATATGAAAGCTCCTTAGTTGTATTCAACATCTTCGACCTTCGAACATAGAAGAATAAGTACAAATCAAATATAACTCCTTTCTTGTTCAAACCAACACTTAGAACTTTTATTGCTTTATTTGTCTTCCACAAGTTGGCTCTTCTTCTCTTCCATGGCATGGATATTTATACTCAAACGCGTGTTTCAATTTTATGGGAGGGTCAGCCAAAAGCCCACTATTTATGCCTATAGTTGTTACAATAAAATGAGGCCAATTATGAACTATATGGTCAATGGCACCATATGGCCAGAGGCTGAGTCTTTTGGTTATGCCCCATATGCCAATGCTATTAAATGTTTTGTTATGGTCCCATATGACAATGAGCCATAACCATACATGACGATGTCTTAGGGATGACCATGTGATCATTATCCATATAGCCATCAATAATACATGCTCTTTAATAAAATTTCCCCAGATTTGGGTCCTCAAGTGATGTATTTTTCAAACAACCATAACTTCTCATTTGGGAGACCTTTTTCAAGTTATAATATATTGTTGGAAATGTCTCGACGAGAAAAATCCAACCACACTATCCACAATCTTCATTTGGGGGACATTTTTCAAGGTATAATATATTGTTGGAAAAGTCTCGACAAGAAAAATCCAAACACTATCCACAGTCTTCTTAGGGCATCATAGCTTCATAAAAAATTCAATAAATTGTATGCTCCTTTAACTTCCCTCATTGAGATCCTGCAAAATACCTAATTGTCATACTACTTGATATAGGGTATTGTTGCTTCCTTGAGCACCCCTTTTAAATCAATTATTCCTTGTTGTCATCGATGAAAATACTATGTGCAACAATCTCCCCCTTTTTCATTGATGGAAACACCATTAGGCATTTATGGTCATTTGATGTCAAACCTACAATAAAAAGTCTCCTTTATAAAGATGCTCCATTTATTGATACTTGTATTTTCTCCTTTGTATCAATGTCTCTACAAACTCTTCCCATTTGACATCAATATCAAAGGGTAATGGATGTATATGAAAATTTCCATGCTAATGGGTGAACTTGGTCCCGCGTTTTATAAGTATATATTAGGAATTCATAATTTTTTCATGTATGATCCTCTGGACCTTAATGAACAATGCTACCTTCTTATTGCTATGCTATTATTATAATAAATTCTCTCCCTAAAGCCATGTTATTTACCTGTAGACTTGATCTTCTTTCTCATAACTATTCTTCAGAATATCCCCCTAAAACCATGCTTCATTCATTGATGAGTACCTATCATATTTGTATTCTCTGATTGCCCTTGAATTATCATGGGGACTTGATGTTTCTCGTGGATGTGATGAATTCTCCCCCTATTTGATTGCAAAAAATCATCCTTCTTTCTTTCTCTCCTGGAATCTACATACTCAATGAGTTTCAACATTTGTATCAATGTCTGCATCATAGTCTTCCTATGTTAATATTCCTACTCGGTTGATGATGTATTCTCTTCTTATCTAGTCTTTCCTACTATCATATTCTTCCATCAGCTATGAGATTTCATATATGCTCATATACTATGTCAAATGATCAACAATCTAGCTTCTTTATAATAATTGCTTCTCCATACCTTCTTCCTTTTACATCACCTATGCTTGTTATTGATGTAACCAAATCATACTTGTCATAACAATCTTCAAACAAGGGACTCATCTATTATGTAAAACTTTAAATTGAGTAATCATAGGTTCTGCCTTAGGGCACATAACATGATCAACAAATCATATTTGAGCCTTGAATACTCAAGGCAAGTTTAAATTCTAGCTCAACTGATTTTCTTTTCCAAACCTTACTGTGACTTTCTCCTTGCTTGGTAGAACCCTTTCCTTCCCTAGCTTGTTTAGGGAACCTTATGTTGTATTCTTGTGCAATGTGACCAAGGTTTGTCATGTAAAGAATCTTGTATTACATGAATTAGGGAACAATTGAGACATACTTTCTACCATTGAATCCATATGAATCCAAACTGCTTGCAAACTTGCGTATGGAAGGTTGATGATCATCTCTCTCATAGGCTTTACAATCTCTAGCCTTATTCCCAAAATTTGTACACAAAAAGAAATAACTAAAAAATGTACTTTGATAGCTGAATGAGAAAGATTCCATTTCCATTCTTCCTTGGAGGAGGATTGAACTTTTGATGATGCTTCATTACATTATTGTGTTCTTCCAAATAGGAATTCTTGAGAACCTCAACAACATTTCCAATTTGGCCTTCTTCATATTTGTCATCAAGTTTAACCTTTGGATATTAAGGGCTTTAGTCTTCTTTGCAAAAATACTTTTCTACAGAATCTATACATGTTTTCTTGCTAGGGCAGCTTTGAAACTAATAGTGTTATCCAACACATGTGAACTCCTCAAGTTATTGCTAAGATTCTTAACTTCATCCCTTAATGAAACAAAAAATTCAAATTGGGATTTCAAGGAGATGTTTTTTTCTTTAACGAGATTTGTCGAAAATTATTCTCTCTCTCTTACCTCTTTTGCCTCAATCTTTAAATGACAAATTTCTTCTTCTGCTTTGAAAAGCTTCTAATTATTCTTTGCGAAGTCTTGCCTCTTCTCTTCCAACTAATTCACTAAGACATATTCACTTCTTTTAAATTATTTTAGTTGTGTAAGGATGTTATATCATGGTCCTATATTTCCGAAAGTTCTTGTTTCCATTTTCTTTCATTCGGGATATCTTATAGCTTATCTTGTTGAATAAATGCAACAAGAAAATCCTAAATTAATTTTGTCCTTGAATTAAATTGTAATTATAATTCTTATAGCAACTTGTAATAGTTAACTAAGTTAATTTGACTTAGTTGGCTTGGTAAATTTGAGTTGGGAGTCTATCTAGAGTCATGTAAAGTGGTTCCTAAATTTTAGGGGCCTAGGTTGAGTTCTTTTGAGCTATAATTATTTCATTCAGTTTGACTGAGTTAAATTCAATTAAACTAGTTCCAACTGATGGAGGAATTATTGACAGATCTAGTAGTGGGTTGTAACCTGCAGTAGTGGGGTGTAACTAGCACTCTCAACTAGTAAACTAAAGATTCACTTATAATTATCTCATGCATGTTAGATCATAGAAATACCTAGTTGATATTAAAGTTTAGGGACAATGTACTATCAGTTGTAAAATTGTTAGGCCCCTATACTACTAGTGTAACCCCTTCTTGTTATTAGTACAACCCTCTTATTATATTGTTGTGCCCATGTAGTCCCCATATTTTTATTATTGTGCCCCATAGAAGCCACTATTGCTATTATTGTGCCCTTACATTATTATTGTTATGTCGACTCTGATTATATTATGACCCCTTAGACTCCTATATATAGAAAGGAGGTCTTGTCATTTGTATCATCGAAGAATTTTTCATTTGTGTAATGTAAAGGAGGGTGCCCCCATGAAGAGGTTGAATTCTAAGGCCTTGATCTATCTTTTCTATCTTTTTTTGAGCTGGTTTCATAACATTTGGTATCAAAGCTTTGGATTCTAGGGTTTCGCTACTCCAAATAGGTTATCGTGGAATTTTTGCTATAACTTTTTTTTCTGCAACGTTTCAAAAGAAAAAAAAAACCCATTTGAGACGAAATCGCACTGAACCTCGGGTCCGAATTTCAGAGTTTTTTCGTACTATATTTACGGAGATATGATCTGAGGAAGTTGGTCTTTTTGCAGACTCCTAAATTACATTCCAAACAAGTGACCTGGGGAAAATCGTCATAACTTTCTCTCTGAGCATTGGATTGAAATTTCGTAAAAAGGTACAGAAAGAGGACGGACTGTAGTTTCTTGTATATATTTTTTAGAGCCAAAGGTTGAAACAATGAGACCTGGCACGTCGTGCAAGTTCGCTCTACTGAACTAGTCTATATTCAGGTCACTGTGGGAGATTTGGCATAACTCTTCCTTGGAGAATCCAATTTGGATCAAACTGGTGGCATTGGAAAGAGGATGCATAGGGCTACTGCAGATCGCAATTTCAGAACTAGAAGAACCAAAATTACAGAGTTATAGTCATTTCAGGATCGAGCTCCTAAAATCAAGAAAAGGCGATATGAGGAAGTTTGATGGCAAGGATCCAGTAAATTGGATACTTCAAATGAAGCAATATTTTGATCTACATGGTGTACCCCTGTTAAAAACAGTATGTATTGCATCTTCATATTTAGAACCAGATCAATTTTTATGGTATAAAGGGCTTTGTTCTCGTAAACAACTTGTTATGTGGTCAATTTTCACAAAGGAAATGATAGCACATTATGAGGATACAAAGAGCAACACCTTCTTTAGAGAAACATCACAACAATTGGAAAGAGTAAAAGGGCTTTGCTACATAATGGAAAGTAAAATTATGGCAACAAGGAAGCCTATCCCTCACAACTATAAAGATGGAAGTGTTGTTTCTCCTAGCCTTCCACAACCTACAAGGGTTACACCACAACAATTGGAAGAAAAAAGAGAAAAAGGGCTTTGTTACAATTGTGATAGCAAATGCACTAAAAGTCATAAGTGTGCTGAGAATAAATTATTTTACATAGAGTATGAAGAGGAGGAAAAAAAAGGTTCAAGAAGTGAAATATCACATCAAGAAAGAAGAAATGAATCCAACCATATCTTGTAATTAATTGGCCAGAATTACCACTCCTCAAACTATCAAGATAGAAGGACATATCAAGAAGAAAAATGTTCAAGAAATGAAAGATTACATTGAGCATAAAGAAATGAATCCAACCATATCTTGTAAAGCATTGGAAGAAATTACCACTCCCCAAACTCTCAAGATAGAAGGACATATCAAGAAGAAGAAGGTTCAAATAGTGAAATATCAGGAAGAAAAGTATCAAGAAACATCAAAAGAAAAGGATAATCACCAGGAACCAACCCCAGAGAAAGAAGAAATGAATCCAACCATATCTTGTAATGCAGTTGTCCGAATTACCACTCCTTAAACTATAAAGATAGAAGGACATATCAAGAAGAAAAAGGTAATAGTGTTGATTGATTCAGGTAATACCCATAATTTTATTAATTGTAAGATAGCCAAGGACTTGAATTGCTTCTTAGATCCAACACCAGAGCGTCAAGTGACAGTTGTAAGTGGAGGAACCATAAATTGCTCTGGAAAGTGCCATAATATCAAGCTATCCATGGGAGAATATGTATTGAATAGCCCAATGTTTTCCGTTCCAATGGGTGGTGCTAATGTTGTACTAGGAGTCCAATGGCTACAATCCTTGGGTAAAACAACTTTTAATTTTCAAGAACTTTTTATGAAATTTTCTTTGAAAGGAAAGGAAGTTGAATTAAGGGGTATCACAGGGAAACCGGGAAAGATAATCAACTCTGATGAATTGACAAAGCTTCTAAAGAAAGAACAACGAGGCGTAATTGCACAATTATGTTCGCACATCAAAATCATGTATTTCTCCAGATCTCCAAAAAGTCTTGGACAATCATTCCAAGGTATTTGAGACTCCCAAAGGTCTCCCACGTATTTGTGATCATGATCATGCTATTCATTTTATTCCAGGATGTGTTCCTCTAAACGTCAAGCCTTATAAATATCCATATGCCCAAAGGAGTGAAATTGAACATATGGTTGTAGAAATGGTAGAGGTTGGTACAATTATCCAACCAAATTTGATAAACAAAGGAAGGTATGAATGGAAGAATGGAAAAGCAGGGTGGGAACTCATTCAAAAGTTTCCAAATATCCCAGTTGCAACAATATCTCTAGAACTTGACAAGGAAGGAAAAAGCATATTGGAACCTGAAGTATTTACAGAACCAAGAAGTCGACAGCTACGAAATCGATCAATTTCAAAGCATCTCATCAAGTGGAAGAACTTACCTGTTGAAGATTTCACATGGAAGGACAAGAATTTTATACAGAAGCATCAAGAACTACTCAAGGGTTGAGGACAACACATTTTGAAGGAGAGGGGCATGTTAGGCCCCTAAACTACTAGTGTAACCCCTTATTGTTATTAGTATTAACCCCATTATTATATTGTTGTGCCATGTAGTCCCCATATTGTTATTATTGTGCCCCATAGAAGCCCACTATTGCTATTATTGTTGCCCTTACATTATTTATTGTTTATGTCGACTCTGATTATATTATGACCCCTTAGACTCCTATATATAGAAAGGAGGTCTTGTCATTTGTATCATCGAAGAATTGTTCATTTGTGTAATGTAAAGGAGGTTTCCCCCTTGAAGAGATTGAATTCTAAGGCGTTGATCTATCTTTTCTATCTTTTTGTGAGCTAGTTTCATAACAAAAATAATCTAAATTAAATCTATGGTGCATGAAATTAGAAGAAGGCCTATTGATGGATTGCATAGTTATGGATGAGGAATTTCCAAATTAAATACTGGCTAATTCCCTAGCAAACTAGGAAAGGAAATAGAAGCTTGGCAGGAAGCAGATTTGGCTAAGCATTGGCTAGAGCTTGTTTGTGAAGTAGTGAGATAGATTTTGATAGCACAAAGTTTGTTGGGGCTTGAGAAAAGCATTGTAATCTTCTCAAATTTTCTAATTAATGAAATATATAGATAGCAGGGGTTTTTAGCTATGGGTTCCCCCAGAAAAATTATTGTGTTGTGTGATTGAATTCTTCATTTTTTGCTTCGTGATTTCGTCGATCAATTATTGTTTCCGCTGATGAGTAGAGTAGATTCAATTTAATTGCTTTAGCATATTACAATCTTCAGTTTGAATATACAAGGAATTTCTACATATCTATCTAGGAGAGATTCTCCTTTCTTAGGGTTTCACAATGAACTTCCTTTTCTTTTAGCTTGCCTTTCCATACTTCATCTAATGTTCTTGCTTTTTCCATTTGATCCTTAAAAGTAACAATAACATGATCCTACTTTTTCTAGAGTTCATCCCTTTCTTGTAGCTGCTCTTTTAATTGAGTAACCTTTCTTCTTGAAACTCCAAGTTCTTTTAGGACACTCTTGAGTTCTTATTCATAATCTACTTTTGTTTCAATTTCTTTGCTTGTTTCTTTATTCATTAGCTAAGGAATTTCATCTTCATCATCTATGGTAGTATATGGACACAAAAAATTATAATGACCTTCTTTACCACAATTGAAACAAAATTCAATGCGTGATTTTTTAGCATCCATGTGTATGTAAAATGAGTTTCTCTCAAGATCACATACACTACTCACATTATTACAACCCTTCCTTTTCTGAGGTAGTTTCTTCTTTCTCTTTCATTTATTAACCATAGCTTCTTTGATCTACCTTCCAACAGCTAGTTGTTCTTGAAGGAACCTAATTTGATTCCACTTGTTAGACCTAAGTGCACACTAAGAGGGGGGGTGAATCAATGTGTTATCTATTTTTCCAATGTACAACGTTTCATCAATTAACAATGTAATAATCAATTATAACTACTTGTAGTTTATAATGAACATAACAATAAAATATGAAGCTATCATATCAATAGTAAATCAAGAGGCCATCACATCACAGGGACACAAGATTTTACTTGGAAATCCTTACGAGAGAAAACCACAAAATCTTCTTTCTCATATGCTTCAATTCATTAGATAGATTTGTAGGCTCCAACCTACTAGAGGAAACTACCCCCAAGATATGCAAGTTGCCACTTGCAGTAGGCTACAACCTGATTGATGCACCAACCTCAAATGATACAAGCAGATACTCATGTAGGGTACGACTTGAATGAGGCTCCATCCTCGATGGTGAGCGGGCTCCAACCTACTCTAGGCTCCAACTTGATTGAGGCACCAACCTTGATGATGAGCGTGCTCCAACCTGCTCTAGGCTCCAAAACTATTGAGGAACCAACCTTGATGATGAGAGGGCTCCAACCTCAATATAGGCACCCATCTTCCTATTCAACTCCTTGTAGACCTCTATTTCATATGATTTTAAAACTAGATCCAATGTCATCATATATGGTCGGTAATCACTGGATCATAAGTAATGTCACAATTTGCAACTTGCAATCTTTGTCATTGCATAATCCACTAGCCTAGATCCATCTTAACTCCAGATCTATCAAGCATTGAGAGGTATCAAATCCATTGAGGTGCAAACCTCTTTTTTAAGTGCCAAACTTGACGAAAGGTTTGCACCTCAAGAATTTGATCCCTCTCGGTGCGTAGATCCAGGGTTAAGATGGATCTAGGTTGGTAATACAAATATTGTATAATATTTGTATTTGTATCTATGTGTCTCTTTCATATTCCATATCTCTATATCTCACACCAAACATACACCTCTCTCTCCATATCTATATATATCTCTCTCCCTCCCTCTTCCTCTCTCTCTCTCTCTCTCTTCCCCTTCTTTCCCTCTCTCTCTCTCTCCCACTCTCGTCTCCCTCATTCTCTCTCCATCTCTCCCATGTCACTCCCCCTATCTCTCTATCTCCTTCTTTCTCTTCCTTCCTCTCTCTCCCTTTCACTCCCACCTCCCTTTGTCCCCCCCCCCCCCACCATCACTCTCTCTCTCTCACTCTCCCCCATTCTATCCACTATCTCCTGCCCTCCCTCCTTCTATTCCCTTCATATCCATGTATCCCTTTCTCCTCCCCTTCCTCCCTATCTCTCTCCTCTCCCCTTCTCCCTTCCTCCCTCTCTCTCTCCCCAACTCGCTCTCCATCTCACCTTATCACTCCCTCTCTTTCCACCCTACTCTATGTCTTTGTTCTTTTCTCCCTCTCTCTCCCCCTCCAACTCCATCTCTCTCTCCCCCTCTCTCCTTTTCTCACTCCCTTCTTCTCTCTCTTCCTTCCTCGCTCTCTAACCTCACTCTCTCCTCCATGCCCTCTCCCCGCCCCCTCCCAACCGCCCTTCTCTCTCTTAAATTTGAACCATTGTATTGTGTTTAAGAAAGTATCTAAATTAAAAAAAACTCAATTGATTGTAAAATATTAAACCTATATTTTGGATCAATCATGTAAAAAAAAATACAATAATGAAAAACTTAACATAATCATGCACTATCTTTCCTTTGTTATTGTTAGTAACTTTGCTTGTTCGCATAGCTTGAACCCTTAGTTAAGATGATAGCTTGAATCCTTAGTTAAGATGGATTTATGTTGATTCTTAATAATGTTATTTATATTATATAAATTCGACATCTTTATATATAAAAGTATTCTCATTTTTAATTTGGTTAAAACTTTGATTTAATTTCGATGAGAATATTTTTAGTGGTCATGAGGATAGAGTGTTTAGATATATATCAAAATTAATTATAATCTTTCACCTCTTAGATTTAGCTAAAAAAATGTTATAAAATAAATCAAAATAAAATATTTATAAAATATTTTGGTTGTGAAATAAGTTATGGTTTTTAGGCATATGGTATTGATAAGCCATGGTATTGTCCCATGATATTGTAACAAAGCCTATTTACATGTAAATACTACAACTTACACCTGATGTTGCAAAAGAAACATCGTAAGGCAGTAGCAAAGGTAAGAGTAGCATAGATCTAATTTAGTTTTGATCAGGAAGCGAACTTTTTGTGGTAAAAATAATAAACTCCACATTGCATACAAAATGAAAATAATCCCATTATGTTGCTTAAAATATTAGATTAAGATATGTGAAGTTTGGACCTCATCCTCACTAATAAACTTGACTAAAGCTGATCAAAACCTCAATAAAAACCTCGCTGACTTTGTTCATGTTTTTGTTGCACACAAGATTAACACATTCATACATAATTTTAAAATAAAGAGAATATTGACTTCTGAAATCAAACTTCCTGTTAAAGTAACTGGAGGGGAACACAACAATTGCATAGAGCTCAAGCATCGATATCATTTGTCACATCTTTCTCTGAATCTTTTCCACTTGCTCATGCATGACTCATGCCTCTACCAAATCCCCAATATGAAATCAAAATAAAAGCGACACAACACTTCATATGGAGCCAAGTATGATTTTAAAAATATCAAGCAACAAAGTTCTTGCAATGAGGTATGGATTGGTCCCATCAAACAATTTTTTATTGTTATTTGGTGAATGATATAGGCTTATACTTGGAGATTCTTCTTGACTTGATGTTTTAGATTTAGACATTGTGTAGTGAGGTAATGGCTACATTAATAATGTTGTCCTTACTCTTGAAAATTTTACCAATCTACTTTTTATTCATTAGATTTGTCACTTTGGTGATGGGAAGACAATAGAGTTTTAACTTTTATCTTCATGATGTGGTCATTAAAGAAATACAATTTAAAAAATTGTTTTTATTTGGAAGAGTTGATCATAATTATTGGTTATATAATTCATTGGTTTTGAGACTTCTTTAGGTTCCTCCTTTATTGCACATGTTGATTTCTTGAGTAGATTTTTGCATAAAAGATTTGGAGAATACAAACTAAAAAAAACCCAAAATAGAAGTGCCTCACCAAACTGCCCTCTAAAAATCTAAGATGCCCACTAAAAATCCCACAAAGAGAAGACATAACTACTTAGTCTTAAGTTGCATTTGTTTCTTGTAGGCCTGCTAACATCGACAAGACAATTTTCATGAAAGAGTAAAACAATCTTTGAGCATTTGATTTCTTTTCCAACATAGAAGACAAGACCGATGCCCACTTGCTTCTTTCCTCCTTTGGCATTGATGGGTTTATCAGCACTTGTAGCTTTCTAGTATCCAGTGGCAACAACTCTATTTGGCCTAGACACATTTGGGTACCTTTCTATCTTGGAGGTGAAGAAGTATCGTTCCTTCTCTCAGAACATGGATTTTTTTTGTACATGAGGTTTCCCTCCTTACTTGGCATCTCAAACAATGCATGGATAGATTCATTATGACTCTATCTATGGCCCCTCATATAAGTAGGCTCTCAAAACATCGATTTTCTATGTACATGATGTACATGAGGTTTCCCTCCTTACTTGGTGTCTCCTAAAATGCATGGCTAGATTCATTGTGACTCTATCTATGGCCCCTCATACAGGTAGGTTGTGATGGGAAAAAGTAGTAGTCCTAAGATGCATTTTGACCAAAAACTACGTTTTAAAAAGAGTAAAGGTAGGTCATACTTAGTGCATTTTGATGATCACCTTGAGAATAAAGAACATGTGTCTGGTCTTCTTATAGAACCTACTATGCAAGTGAACATAGCACACCAAATTGGTAGATGAACAATATGTTGGAGAAGATGTGGTTGACTATTTTCCTTTAATGGAGAGTGAGCTTGATAACAGTACCATCACATATGAAGAGGAGAGGTATATTTTAGTTGATATTAAAGATATCTCTTTCAAAAATTATGTGTACTTGATGAACAACGAATTTCATCTAGAAATTAAAGAAAATGACAATTCTTGGGGATATTTGATAAAAAAAGATGACATCAAAAAATGATAGTCTTTGACATTCTACCCTCATGAGAATACGATCTAACCAATGTGATAGAACATACCACTATGAATATGAATAAAGGAAAGTATATTCAGCTTCCTAAGTGGCCATTTTCCAGTCGTCCAACTTCAAAATTTATCCACAAAAAGTCGGCAAAGTCAAGGGAGGTTTTGCAGTCAAAACACGAGGGATATAATTAACATATTCCATATGAAAGTAAAGGAAGAGGAGAAAAATAGACCAAGAACAGAGTATAAAACAGAGAACAGAGTAATGCATAATGGACGAACTCAATAAAATAAATTCTCAGAACACAACGCCAAATGATATATATATTTTTATTATATTTTCATGAGAGCAAATACATTTTACAAGAAAAGATTAAGATTACAACACTTTCTACACACACTAAACCCAAAATTACAGATGTTTCAAACAATAAAAACTCTAATTTTCCAGCAAGTTGAAAACCTCCAAAACATTGGCAAATACATCTTATGACTTCTATTAAAAACGTAAATTTCACCTTCTATATATACATAAATTTCACATTCTATATATAGAAAAAAACAAACATAATAATTTTGCTTAATAATTTTTTTCAATATATAGTTATGCATCTTACATATTGATTGTGCGTAATATAAATTGATCTAGATTTAAATAGGCATGCAACAAAATACAGAGATAACCATATACACAAAGATGCAGCGGAAATAATACTTCATTTCATTACTATAAAATACTTAAATATTCTTACAACTGGAAATAGAAATAAACCAGCTAGGGCGATGGTAGCTTATCTCTGAGAAGAGATGTGGCAGCTACATGCCTTTGAACTGTGTTACAATGAGGCTCAAAGGCCTATTTATTATTGAGAAACAATGGAAAACCCTTCACATCCCAAAACCTAACCCTAGAAGATGAAACACCAAATTGTGGGCCCCATTTTGGGGTGAGTTGGACAACCAACTTCTCGGGGTCACGAATTGGTCATATTATCTCCATTTGACGTGCATGATAGCTCGTTGGAAATATCTCTCCGAGGATTACGACGGAAAATACGATTTTTTGACTAGCGATAGATTTCCCAAAAAACGTCGTTTAGAGCCTTAAAACAGCGCCGGAAGTTTAGGACCCGAAAAGCTGCTAAAAATAGTAAACTCTGCTGTAATTAAGGAAACTGAAAAACTGAAAGAAATAGTTGTGGGGGTCCAAATGGGATAGGTGGGTGGCCACCAACATCCACCTGGATCATTCCTCCCCCCTTAGGAAGCAATGGTCCCCATTATGTTGAGTTCCTCCCTAAGATGAGGAAGCTTCTGCTGAGTTGGGTCTCTAGTGAGCTGTTCTGCAATCGCTAATGTGTCCAAAAATGGTGGGAAGCATGGTCGATGACGGTCCACATTGAACACTCGGTGCAAGTGAAGGAATGGAGGAATTTTGTGCTTCCAAGCATTGTTGCCTGTAGCCTTGGTACTGGTGTAAGGACCATGTCGGAGTGGTCTGAGTTTCTGATGGGTTCTGGTAAGGCGTTCTCTCTGCAGATGCAAC
>APFE030624936.1:0-16404 GCA_000404065.3 Pinus taeda | reverse complement strand
TGCCTCCTGTGGTGACTCCTGCGGCACCTCCTGCAGCAACTCCTGCGGCGCCTCCTGCGGCGACTCTTGCGGCGACTCCTTCAGTGCCTCCTGCGGCGACTCCTTTAGTGCCTCCTGCGGCGACTCCTGCGCGACTCCTGTAGCACCTCCTTCGGCGACTCCTGCGGCGACTCTTGTGGCGCCTCTTGCGGCGACTCCGCACTTCCACAGCTGCAACGCTCGAGAGATCACCCTTCACAGATTCACTTTCCACTTCACTTTCATATAGATCGAGCTTTTGAAACAATAACCCAGTATTTCAGATCTTAAGATATTCAACCCAAAAGCATGCCTAAGCCAAATGATCTCCTTTGCTTTATATAGGCAAGCTCTTCCTCAAATCATGGATCATGGGGCTCAATAATAATAATAAAATAAAACAATACCATGGGCCAAAACCATAACAAACCAATACCATCAACTCAATACTAGGGATCAACACGTCTGTCGAGATGCCATGGTCCAAAAACCATAGGTTCAAATTCCAAGGACTAACTACCATGGACCAAAGGTAAGTTTTCCACATGAAATAAACTTTTCTCTGCATAAAATTCCGTGAACTTTTCTCCACATGAAATAAACTTTTATAAACTTTTCTCTGCATAAAATTCCGTGAACTTTTCTCCACATGAAATAAACTTTTATAAACTTTTCTCTGCATAAAATTCCGTGAACTTTTCTCCTGCGTACTTCTTAATTCTCATCATATTGAGAGCCATGCCATGGGTGTTGCCATCAAGTACAACATCTGTAACATATAACCATACCAGAAACATAATGCCAACATTCATAACTTTTGTACTTCAGATGACAATTTCCAAGGATCCAAATGCTACATTTTTTAAGAAGCTTGATGGTTTTCATCCATGTGAATTGACTAAGCTAAAGGTTGGCAAATATGTATTTATTATTTATTGTTAGAAAATTTATATATTTTGAAATCCAATACTCCATTTTGAGTTGATTTCCACTTTTGTACTTGTGTATTAAGAATAAAGATCGAATAGAAATTAGGGGAGTTTTGATATCTACCTATTTAAAAGAATTGTTCTCTAACTGCTAATACATGTAAATCTCAAACAATTTGGATGTAATTTTATGTTAATCGATGTAATTTTTTCCTTTACAAGGTGATAACGTCTTTAAAAGTGTAATTTATATCATAGAAGTTGTTTGTTCTGGACTGTTTTCTGAAGCAAAAGAGAAACTTTGTTAGGTGGAGGCCCAAATATTGACTAAATGTATTTAGCTTTCTAAGTTTGAAGTTGAATATAGGGAGGTGAGTATTTGCATTTGGCCATGAAGGGGAAAGTTTATTTCATAACTAATCATTGCCCCTAAGGAATATTTACTGAGTAAATTTGTTGCATGGCTTACTTCCGATAGGTTTTAGCTCAGTTTACGGAAATGACTACTAGATATTCTGAAGAAATCCAAGTTGCGAATTCATTTACAAAGATTTCACATTCAAGTAATTCTTGTCACATGCTATTTTCTCATGTCAATATGAACTGTTTTGCAAATGTTGATTATAGTATTCATGGGACTGTTCTTTGATTATTATAAAACTTTTATGTATATTTTGATAATTAGTATATATGATTTTTTCATTCAAATACTGAAGCTAGTATGCTTATGGATGCATCCTTAACGAGTCTCTTGACTTATCCTCTTGCCTGCCATTGATAAGGGCTTAAAATAGATTGAAGTCAGTTACAAAAGGACTCTAAATTGTCCTTTTTATAGGAGTCCAATGATATTTTAATGTCTGCTTTTGGTTCCTTGATTACCATTCCTTTGCTAGAAATAGGGTTTTAGGATGTGGTTTCTCTAAAGCTTGATCTTGTTGACGTTTGGAATATTGTACGTAAACAAGCAAGTTGTCCATACTCAAAATAGTTTCTAGACTCCATACAATTGAATGAAATTCTATTGTAGTCTAAAGATTTTTCTAAGGAATAATCTAGAATCTGTAGTATGGTCATAGTTTATGTTTGTTATTTATGTTGCATCTTCCCGGGCCATAAGAAAGTTTCACATGGTATTCTTCACTTATTCAATATTTAAGTGTGCCAGAATTGAGAATGAAAAGCTTGAATTCCTACCCATTCTATATAGGAAGGAGAGCCTTTGAGTGGGGTTGAACCTTAATGTCTAGTGCTTCATAAAAAATCTCGCTCTTTCGATATATAAGGACCCCCTTTAAAGACCCCACACCTATCTCTAGGGTCCAAAAAACACTAATAAGAAACACTATGGCAATTTTCTGATATCCCACCATTCTATACTTTCAAGATTTGATTTATCCATTTTACCATTGTTTCTGTTGAAGGCCATATATCCATGAAATGACATATAAAAGCCTTTTTGTGCAGAGTCCTTAACATGTTCTAACGACATATGATGATTGGAATTTGAGAATGAGATTCACTATTTCTGAAAGCTGAACACTCCAATTTCTTTAGATAGGGAAAGTTTTTTCACTCATTTTAAATAGTCGAGGTAGACTTCCAATGGAAAACGTTGAGGGTTAAAATTCATCCTCGTTTCCTCCCATTCTTGATGAATTTTGGTGCCTCTACTGCCCACCAGAATAAAGAGAAATTTAATGCCCCTGTGAGAGCAAACCTTTTGGAAAAATTGTTTGGGATCATGGAGAAAAATTACGTTGCAACACATGTTCCACCAAAGAGGAGGCCCACTAAATATCATGACATGTGCACAAAACTTATAGAATTAGAAGCCAGGTGAGACAACTAGATACATGGCTTCTTAGGACCCAAATCCTTCTTGCCACAGGCATGGTGACTAATAATGAAAAATCATGCCTTTTAGATTATGAATTTCCCGAGGTCCCTCACTTTCATGTAGAGGATACTTTTCCTTTTCCCCAGAAGGAATTGGAATCGAGTTTCAAATACCATGGTTTCTTTCTAAAACCAAATTGTTACAAGTTTTCACATTTTGTATCTTAAATTGTGTTTCCTTTAGCTTGCAAAAAAAGGTTTGGAAATTCGCTTTGGCCTTGAATTCATATATTTTGCATGTAGCATTTTAAGGTTGTGTGGTTTCACTGTTGTTTTTGGTTAAAGCATATCTTTGTTAATCTTGATTTCATGCTATAGCCTGTAAAAATATAGAATGGAAAATCTCTAGGACACAAAATTATGAAGGACCTTTAAAATTAGCCAAACAAATAAATAACAATGGTCCATTAGAAATTTGATTTTATGTATTAAATCGTGTTAACAAACACATAAGGAGAATATACATTTGATGTGCATAAGGAAATTGTGCTCCATATCTTGTAAAAGTAAACTGAGTTTCTAGCTACAAGTTGTAAGATGCATGCTTATATTAGGTGTGTATGTGCATTTGAAAATCTTTGATTTAGTTATTTGTGTCTAATTATGGCTTCAAACGTGACTATGCAATGGACATTTCACCTTTTTATTTCTCATGGCAAGAAATTATACATAGTACTTTTATGGTTAGAGTTTGGCATTTTTGGTGGTAATTTCTCATTTGTATTTCTATTTTATTTTATTTTCCTCATGTGAAAAATAAACTTATTTACTTGTTTTAAATACTCTAATTGAACATTTCATTGAAATGTCAGTATTTTTATAAAAAGTTGTTGTGAAGTGTATGAAGTCCTATCTCAAGCATGAATTTGCAGATCTCAACATTTTCTAATTTTGTTCTTGTGGATAAGTGTTATGCTCTTAACATACAAGACGATACAAGAATACCAAATATGCGTAGAAATATACCCAGAACATAGAACAGTGAGAAATAATAGCAAGTATTTTATTATTCAGAAAGCAATGTTCACTTGCCTCTTTGAGGGGGCAACCTCCAATAGAGCAGAGCTCGATTACAAAATAAGACACGGTGCTCCTCGCAGGGAGTCTCTATCGTTTATATATGACTCATACATGCAATACCATGGAGCAATACCATGGTTCTTATTAATACCATCTATCTAATACCATGGCCCATTTGCAACTAACCATGGTCCCGTTATTAAATGCGGGTTAACCACTTACAATTATTAATATGGGCTTTATTGACTCTTTACTTAACTATAACTATGACTCAATCGTACTACATAAATAAGGGGGTTATGGTGGGACCCTAACATGCACTCCCCCATAAGAATAGTCTTGTCCTCAAGGCTGAAGCTGCGGAAACTGCTAAATAATAGTGGTTGGTTCCTAGGTTGCATCTTTCGGAGAGGTGTCTTTCCACCTGATGAGGACTTCCTTGATCATATGGCCACACAGGTGCCATTCTCGTGTGTCTAGGACCTGTTCAGGTTGGAGCCAAATTGACCCTTCTTCATTCAAATCAAGTAGACTGGTTTGAATTCTACAATTGTTCCCAATCACTTTCTTGAGGCATAAGACATGGAAAAATGGATGGATTTTTGCAGTGGGTGGCAAAGCTAGCTTGTAGGCCACTTCTCCAATGTGCTGAAGTACTTGATATGGTCCGTAGAATTTTGGAGATAGTTTATGACCACCCTTGTCTTTGAGTGATGTTTGATTATATGGTTGTAGCCTCAAAAATACCTGATCACCTTCTTGAAATTGGTGTTCTGAGTGATGCTGATCTACCTGTTGCTTCATGCAGTTTTGAGCTTGACGAAGATTCTCTCTAAGATGGGCGAGCATGGTTGTGCGGTTCTGTAGGAGTTGATCCACTGCTTGTACCTTTGAGGACCCCTTGATATAAGAAGTAGGGAAAGGAGGGAGTTGACCATAAACTACTTCATAGGGATTCACTGTACCCAAAGATGTTTCTTTTCTGAAGTGAAAAACCTAAGGTAGGTTTCCAGACATTTGTTGACTGCTTCAATTTGACCATCCGTTTGTGGATGATAGGAAGTACTGAGTTTTAGTTGGGTACCTTGTAGCCGGAAGAGTTCCTACCAAAAATTACTGGTGAATATCGGGTCACGATCAGACACAATAGAAGTGGGCATGCCATGCAATTTGAAGATCTAATCCATGAAAGATTGAGCAACGAAAGTCGATGTAAAAGGGTGGGGTAGTGCACAAAAATGAGCATACTTAGAAAGTCGGTCCACAACCACCATGATGACTGACTTGTTTCCTGACTTTGGATGACCTGTAATGAAATCCATAGAAACCTCTGTCCATATTGATGCCGGGATGGGCAATGGTTGTAATGTGCCTGGTGCTTTGACTGTCTCCCCTTTGTGGCACTGACAGACATCGCATTCCGCTACAAAAGTAAGAATGTCCCTTTTCATGCCTATTCAAAAGAATGATCTTCTAGTGCGAGCATACATCTTCTGAAAGCCTGAATGTCTTGCAGTGGGGGATGAGTGCAACTTTGCCAAAATGTGGCTTTTGAGGGTGGATGTTGGTGATATTACGACTCTATCCTTGTAGAAAAGAATCTCATCCTGCCATGAGTAGCCCTTGGTGGAATTTGGATCCGCCTGTAATTGAGTAACGAGTTGGGAGAGCCAGGGATGTGAAAACCATTCCCCACGAGCCTCTTCAATCCATTCTGGAATGGGAAGGGAAATTGCGAGCAGGGTACTTTCCTCCTCAAATTGGCAAGATAATGCATCTGCTACAATATTTTCGCGCCCTTTCTTGTAAATGATATCATAATCATATCCCAACATTTTGGCGAGCCATTGATTTTGTTGTGGTGAGGATAGGCATTGGTCGAAAAAATATTTAAGACTTTGATGGTCTGTTTGAATTTGGAAACGTCGCCCCAATAAGTAAGGTCGCCAGGTATCTACTGCATGTAAGATGGCCATCATCTCCTTCTCATAGGTAGATTGTCCCAGATTCTTCCCATTCAGTTGTTGGCTTGTGAAGGCCAAGGGTCGACCTTCCTGCATTAAGATCACCCCAATACCCATACCCGAAGCATCACATTCAATGACAAAAGATTTGGTGAAGTCGGGTAGTGCTAAGACTAGAGTGGAACACATGGCATTTTTGAGAGTTGTAAAGGCCTGTTGGGCTTCATCATTCCAGAGGAATGAAATTTCCTTGAGGAGTTGAGTGAGGGGCTTCACAATGTGACCATAATTACAAACAAATTTGTGATAGTAGCCCGTGAGACCCAAAAATCCTCTCAGGCTCTTCAAGGTCTTAGGTTGAGGCCAATCCTGCATTGCCTGGATCTTTTTGGGGTCCACCCTGATACCTACATGCCCCACAATGTGGCACAAATACTCAACTTCTTCCATGCCAAAAGAACACTTGGACATCTTAACAAATAATTTATGCATGTAGAGAAGTTGCAAGAGCAGATCTACATGCTGAAGATGTGCGGCCCAAGTGCGACTGTAGATGAGGATGTCATCGAAGAAAACAAGGACAATTATTCTGAGATATGGTTTGAGTAGGTGGTTCATAAGGCTCTGAAAAGTAGATGGGGCATTAAAAAGACAGAATGGCATGAACAAGAACTCATAATGGCCTTCGTGAGAAAGTAGTCTTTGGAATGTCAATTTATTTCATGCAAATTTGGTGGTAGCCTAAGCGAAGATCAAGCTTAGTGAAGAATTGAGCCCCATTTAGTTCATCCAGCAAATCATCAACAACCGGGATGGGAAATTTATCTTTGATTGTCAACTTATTGAGGGCCCTGAAGTCTGGACACATATGCCATTCCCCATCTTTCTTGGCACCATGGACCACCGGTGATGATAAGGACTAATGTTGGGACGAATGACACCTGCTTCCAAAAGTTCCTTGATTATTTTTTCTATTTCATTCTTTTGGGCGAATGGTTATCTATATGGGCACACATTTGGTGGTTGGGCCCTTGGGACCAAAGTGATGCTATGATCATGTTCCCCTCTCGAGGGTGGAAGCTCATGAGGCTTGTCAAAGACTGGCAGATGGTTATTTAAAATTTGTTGCATCTCAGGATGAATTGGAAGAGAATTGGGTTCGAAGGCCTGGATGGCGTTAAATTGAGCTATAACTCCATGATGGCCCTTTTTTAACAATTTTTCCATCCTATGTGAGTTGATGATAGAGGGATCTCCTGCTTGGAGTTTGCAGAGGGTATGTGTGTGGTTATTCTGCTTAAAGCTCATATATAACTCTTGGAAATCCATTGTGATTGGGCCAAGTGTGCGAATCCATTCAGCACCGAGGACAATGTCACACCCTCCCATGTGTATGGCAAACATGTGGGTCTTCAACTGATAATCCCCCATTTGATGTTTGACATTTTCACAGCGGTCGTCACATTTCATTGTTCCCCCATCTGCAATTTGGACTTGGAAGTTAGAAACTACTTGTACAAAACAATGCACGGCTTCCGTGACTCTTTGATGGATAAAATTATGTGTACTTCCACTATCAATCAAGACAACTACTTGGCGATGCTTAATAAAACCTCTGATTTTGAGAGTTTGAGGCGAAGAAATCCCTACCAAATCATACAGTGAAATAATTGGTTCTTCAGGGACATTGTCCTTCTGGTTGTCCTCTTCTTCCTCATCGGGTTCCTCAAGTGCTGGGGCTTCTTCCAATGAGCTGTGATCAGTAACATCAATTTGAAAAAATTTGGGCTCCTTGCATTTATGACCTGGGGAGTATTTTTCATCACAGTAGTAACATAATCCCTACTTTCTTCTTTCTGCCATTTCTACAGGTGACACTTTTTGAACCTTAAGTGTTTGGTTAGTGCTGTGAGCCTGTGGTGGGAGACCCTTGGCAGTGAAATTTGGGCGAGTGGACTGGGCTGCTAACGAACGTTCAACTTCACTAGCTACCTTGCAAGCCTCCAACCATGTGGGAGGGTGGTGCAGTCAGACGTGAGCTTGTATGGCCTCTTTAAGACCACTGATAAAACATTTTGTGTACAACTCATCTTGTAGACCTAAAGTGCAGAAGCTAAGGCTTCAAAGGCTGTAATATATTCATCCACTGTTCCAGTCTATCTGAGCTTAGTGAGATGACCCAAAAAAGTAGAGTCATGGTCAAAGCGATCCATAAGAGTTTTTTTGAATGTGTCCCAAGTGAAGGGCCTTCCATAGCAACGTTGATGCCATTGCCACCATTGCCATCTTTCATTGTCCAAGTACATGCTCCCCACCATAAGTTGAGTGGCATTATCCAAGATGTAATTCAGATTGAAATATTGCTCCATTTGTGCTATCCATGCTGCCAGGTGAGAGCCATCAAATTTATGCATATCCAGCTTGGGTGGTCGCGGACGAGATTGTTGGTGGGTGTCCCATAGGTGAAGAGAGTGGCTAGACTCACCCTCATTATGTTCATTGCCAATATATGCCTCCTCGCAAGCTTTCGCCTTGCCTATAGAGAGTGTTGCAGTTATTTTCACTAGCTGGTCTTGGATGACTTTCAAGGATGTTTCAAGTTTTTTGATCTTCTCATTGGCCATAGCTTGAGCTCTAGTTTGTACCATGCACCGACCCGATGTACTTGAGATTTGGAACTGCCCGATTTTTTATTTATTTATTTTTTTTTTATTTTTTTACACTAACAATTGAATGGTACCACCTTACTCAGCTCGTTGTCCTTATTCTTATGGGCTAAGTCACCAATAAGCACCCTGGGGGGTCTCAGACCCTTTTTTTTTATTTTTCATCTGAAAACTCCTAACAGAGTTTTTCTCCTTGCTTAGGAATATTGTAGTAGCCAAATCCCCGAAATGTCAATGCTGCCAAAAGTCCTGTGAAAATCACGCCCCGGTATAGGAACCCACACAACTACTCAGATCTAGATGGCGGATCTGGTGGATCTGAGAGATCTGAATGGTTGATCAGATAGATCTGAATGGTGGAACATATTGCTGCTGCGGATCTGATGGATCTAATAGATCTGAATGGTTGTTCTGATAAATCTGAACTGCGGGACTGATTGCTGCTGCTGCTGCAAAACCCCACTTTTGAGATTTGATCTCGCAAAGATTATGCGTGATCCAGAGATAGGAAAGGGAACTATTGTCTCGAGGAGTGTCATATGCTACAGATCGCAATATACATAAGGGTCTGACAGTAGTACTCGACCCAATTTTTTAGGGCACTAGCCAAGGAGGATCAACTGTACCCTTAGCCGTATAACTCGATTACCCTTTCGTACGGACGAGTAATCTCTCCGAGTGCTGTTCTCAGTGTATGGTAGCAGCAAGACGGCTGACGGTTTATCTATGGCGAGGTTTCAAGGGAGCTAGGGGGCTTCCAATATACCCAAAGGGTACTTGGAAGATAATCCATGCACGATTCTATCTAATGTGCTACTACTCGAAGGGGTACCCACAAGGGTTACAAGGGAGTCCAACAAACGTGACCAGCTCTTGTATTTCCTACGTCCATGCCTCCCTAAATCCGCAGGTTTATGCACTCAATGACAGATCCTGTGGTTTAAAGACATCAGAACACGTCTCTAGCCAAAAAAAAAATTGCTAAAAAATGGACATCCCACTGGCCCTAGAAAGCGCTTTGATACGACTTGTTATGCTCTTAACTTGCAAGACGATACAAGAATACCAAATATGCGTAGAAATATACCCAGAACATAGAACAGTGAGAAATAACATCAAGTATTTTATTATTCAGAAAGCAATGTTCACTTGACTCTTTGAGGGGGCAACCTCTAATAGAGCAGAGCTCAATTACAAAATAAGACACGATGCTCCTCGCAGGGATTCTCTATCCTTTATATATGACTCATACATGCAATACCATGGAGCAATACCATGGTTCTTATACCATGGCCCATTTGCAACTAACTGTGGTTCCATCATTAAATGTGGGTTAACCACTTACAATTATTAACATGGGCTTCATTGACTCTTTACTTAACTATAACTATGACTTGATCCTACTACATAAATAAGGGGGTTAGGGTGGGATGCTAACAATAAGCATTGAAAGAAGTGTTTAAGTGGGGCCTTTGTATTTAGTGTTCTTGTGAGCTTTCCTATGTCTTGTAAAGGAAGTTCTATAGTTTCATTATATTGCAAATAGTGATAAGATTTTTATTATATATTTTAATTAAAATAGAATATGAGATCACATTATTAATATTTAAATGAATATCTATTGGTTTCATATCGAAGGCCTCAGATTCATCTTCCAACCCTGGACTATCCAAAGAATGGAGCTTCTAGTCCTTAGTATGAATCTCGAATGGTGGATGCTATTAGTTACACAGTTTTAGAGGAAAACTATTGAATGATTTGAAAGGTGGAAAGACATATACAATGCATTGGCAACACAATGGGAATGCTTTGAACTGATAAAACAATATTTCATTTGAAAATTATAGCCTAGTCAATATTAAGCTAGAAACTGATATTGTAATACTTGGCATTTCATATATCAAAATTTCTGGTTGAAATTATTTATGATTGTACTTGATATTTTTGTGTTGTCGTCAACTTATGAGACGACATGATTCATGTGTTTTCATATAGGATGAACATGAATATTGTGTGATATTTTTTTAATATAGTCACAAAATCATACTAATTCACTTATGTTAATAAATAATGAAGACAAACAAATTGAATAGAAAACTACTAAATTAGTAGTTTATATTAATTAATAATGAACACAAATAAAATAATTATACAATGACTAATCTAGTCGTTTATTATGATTATTAATGTAAGTAAATGAAATGTATATAAACTACTATATCAGTTGTTTATATACTAAATATGAAACTACAAAAAACAAATTAATGACTACTGTAAATGATAAATTTGTGATTACAAATGACAACTAAATTTTACATATATATGACTATTAGTAGCTAATTTACAGTATCTTATAACAAGATTGAAATTTAGTCATATTTTTTTGGTCATTAGTTGGTTTCAAACGATGACTAAAATTTGCATATATATGACTATTAGTAGCTAATTTATAGTATCTTATAATGCGATTGACATTTTGGTCACATTTCTTTAGTCATTAATTGGTTCTCTTGGTTGATCATGTAGTAGTTTATCTTGTTATGTATTTGGTCATTAATTGTGGAAATTAATGACTAAATTTATGATTAAATATACTACAAGATGATAAACTTGAGACAAAATCAATGATTAAGTTGAATATGATTAAAAATTGGTCGCGTTATAAGATACTATAAATTAGCCACTATTGGTCATTGAATAAAAAATGTTCATTTACATGCAAATTTTAGTCATTTTTTAGTAACTAATTAGCCATTTTGTACTAGTGATTGAGTGAATCTGGTTAGGTATTGAACAATAGTCTTATTTTTATTCATTTGAATGTTCTTGAGCTTATCTTTAAATGCCAACTTCCTGGTTGCACCGATACATTCAAATATTAGAGTTTGTGGTGCAGGTGTTTCCTCAATGCAAGAAAAATATCTTATACCATGTAGAAATGACTCAAAAATTGTAATTGCTAAAGAAATCACACTAAAATCAATAGACACAAAATTCTTCTACTAAATTTAGTGGAAGGAAAACTAACAATAGAAACACATGCAATCATTCAATCACAATGCACAAAGTTTTTACTCGGTAACCAAACTAGGAAAAACCACTTCTATGTTTCTATTATATCATATGAGAACAATGATCAATTACAATGTCTGCCTCAGTTCTTAAATCTCTATTTGCACTACAATTATTGTTTCCTCCTGACTTTGCTCTAGCCAATACTTGGCCAAAATAGACCTCCTTCTTCCTCCTATTTCCTTGCGCACTTTCTACTCCTAAAGAATAGGGAAAGATCTTATTTTCATGCACACTTCCCAAGATAATAAGGTCACCTTCATGCACACACATTGTACACTTTAAATTTATTTGAGAGATGATTAAGAACTTAGTTTCTATGTAGTTTTAAATTTCTTATTTACCACGTAGAAATAACTCGAAATTTACAGCTACTAAAGAAATCACATTGAAATCAGTAGACACAAATTTCCGCTACTAAATTCTGCAGAAGGAAAACTGAAGATAGAAACACAAGGAATCATTCAATCACAATGAATAAACATTTTACTTTGGAAACCAACTCAGAAAAAACCCTCCTGTATTTGTATTATATCAGATGAGAATAATGGTTAATTACAATGATTACTTCAATGCTTGAAGCTCGATCTGCATTGTAATTTTCTCTCCTCTTGACTATGCTCTTGCCAATACTTAGCCAAAATAGGCCTCTTGCTTCCTCTTATTTCCTTGAACAAATACTAATCCAAAATAATAGGGAAAGCTCCTTTTCTCATGCACATTTACAAGAGAATAAGCTCATATGCATGCACAAATTATGTACACTTGAAATAGCATACAATATGATTACAATTGTGCCTTTTCCCTCCTCATCACTAGGGAATTTGAATTGCATGCATGATTATGGCTATGTTTAGTAAAGTATCTAGTTAACTGAGAGTTCAATGAGTTAACAACAATTACAACTACTCAACTGAACTCATATTGACTCTATTCTAGACTAGAGCTCAACTAACTGACTTTAACTAAAGGAAACACATTTAGACATGTAGGATTACCCACCAACTTGCACACAACTATAATACTAGCCCACCAACTTGAATTGACTGACTTAACTGAGTGATTTGGCCATGTCACTCCTGCTAATTGTCTACCAACTAATACACCTGAAGTTGAAATTTAAATTTCTTCATTTTACTAAGGAACAAATGAAATCAAGCCTTTTCTTGTTGTAATTTAATATGATCTAATAGATTTTGGTTAGATGATGAGAGATTCAAGGATTTGGTCAGGTCCGTATGGGTTCATATATATATATATATATTATATATATATATATATAATATATATATATATATATATATAGATATATATTCAATTTTATTTATCTAATGGAACAATTCTCTAAAATTTGAAATTTTCTAAAGAGGGCTATTAAAGAGTGGCTAAAAATGAAAAGGAATGTGAAATTAATTAATGTAGAGTAGATTGAGAATCAAATTTGTAATTTGGTTTTTAGAAGTGATTGGGCTTTAACAAATTACGAGAGAGATCAAACCAAGAATTTAGAAGCAAAAAAAGAAAACATCTTCGGGGCTTAGGAAATTGCCTGGAAGCTTAAGAGGAGAGTGAATTACCTTGCTAAAAGAGATAGTAATACAAAATACTTTCATAATTTTTCTAACCATAGACCTACAATAAACCATAGTTGGCAAATTCAATCATAGGATGCCACTTGGTTTCCATCTTCATATGGGGATATCGTGAAGGAGTTTCTTTCTCCAAAAAATTATTTGAGGATGGTGGCCATTCTAATAGAGTTGATCAAATGAGAATAATAAGGACCTACACAATGTTTTTCTCTAGTGAAGAATCAAATTGGATAAGTAGGCATGTCTCTAAAGAGGAGCCCTAAATATGTTGAAGAGGATGCCCAAGGATGAGTCCAGGGCCTAAGGGCTAGTCCGTGGTGTTGTTTTCAATTTTTTTTGTTATTTTATACGAGAGGACATTGTGGAGGTCATTGAGAAATTTGGGAGGGGGTTTTTCTCTGGTAATCTCAATGCAACTTTGATTACATTAATCCAAAAATCATCAGAGTTGAAAACTTTCAGTGACTATCAACTGATAGATTTGTGCAACTCTTTACATAAAATAATTTGAAAGGTGCTAGATAACATGTTAAATATTAGCTTGTCAAATCATATGTCTTCGACCTAATTTGGTTTTTTTATTCAATAGAAGGATCCATGATGCTATTGGGTTAGCTACACTAAATGTAGAAATATTCAAGCTATTGTGTAGAAAATTGACCTGAGGAAAGCATATGATAAAGTGGACTCATCCTTTCTCAAGCTAGTATTGCTTCATATTGGTTTAAAGTTTGATATGGTTTCTGTGATAATGGGATGTGTGAGATTATGTAATTACGATGTTCTATTGAATGGTGAGCCATTAGATTTTTTTAGCGCTTTGTGTGGAATTCATCAAGGTTTTCCATTATCACCCTCTTTTTTAGCCATCATTGAAGGATTGAATAAAATTATGGAAGCAAATCAAAGGGTAGAAAAAATGAGTAGAATTTGTTTAGGAGGTTGTGATAACTCACACTTTATTTGTACATGATATTTTTTTATTTGGCTTGGGTATTGTTCAATAATGACAAAGCTTCAAAGATATTTTGCATTATTTCTATGTAGCATCGGGCATGGAGGTGAGCCTAGACAAATCATCTTATTTTAGCATCAACTTGGATGAAAACCATGTGAATTTGATCCAAGGAATTTTTCCTCTTAGGTTTGCATCTTTAAATGATGGTTTTAAATATCTTGGATTTTCCTTAAGGCCTAGCAATTATTGAACTACAAGTTGGTCTTGGCTTGTTAAAAAAGTGGAAAAACACATTTGTCATTGGTGCGATTGACAAATTTCATTAGGAGGCCACCTGATCTTAATAAAATCCATCTTGGAAGGAATCTATGTCTTTTGGTCAGATTTAGGAAAAATCCCTAAAAGTACTTTAGGAATTATAAAAAAGTTATGTATACATTTTTTTGGAATGGAAAGAAGTAGGAGAGATGAATGGCTCTGGTGTCATGGAACAATTTGGCACTTTCGAAGTCTTTAGGATGTTGGGGCTTATGTAATATGGATAATTTTTGACTATCTATTATAGCCAAGCGTTGTTGGTCTATGCTTTTAGCAATAGTATTTTTAGTTTGCTAATGAAGCTGAAATATTTGAAATCCATGGTGGTTGTACATTGGATTAGGCAAGAACCCAAAGTGGCTAGGGGAGGTTCTATGACGTGGAGGAATTTTGTAAGTAATCTACAAGCTTTGGAGAAATGGATCTTATGGAATATTTGGAATGGCTTAAAGTTGTTCTTGGTCATGACTCGAGGATAGGGTGCAATGGTCACTATAAACTCTCTAATATATTGGTGGAGTTTTTAAATCATTTTGGGTTATAGTACTATCACGTGAATGGAGTTGTTTTATATTGAATTTGGATAAATTTGGTATTGTAATTCATTGGGAGGAGGAAGACATAATTAGGTGGTTTAAGAATAAACAAAGTTGAATTATAATATTTAAGTCTAAATATGATGCACTGATTTGAGACATCCTTCTTGCTTCATCAAAATTGTGGCACATATTAGTATGGAAGGTACAAGACCCCGTTAAATGCATGTTGTTCCTTTAAATGTTGTTGGAAGGAAAAAAATTGACTTTGCATATTCTTCTTAAGCGAGGATTGGTAGGTCATGTATTTTATGTTCTATGTCAACTGAATGAGGAGCCTGTTGCTCATTTATTTATTCACTATGATTTTGTAATTTCTATTTGGAAGGAAATTTTATCTTGTTTTAACTTTGATGCCTTGTGGAATGGAAGCTCAGTTGAAGAGTGTCTCTAGACTTAGAATCAAAGGTTTATTTCCTCATCCCGTAAATACCTTCTAATATTTGTATTGTGGGGAATTTAGCTCCGGTGAAACCGTTGTCTGTTTGAAGATTGTGGTTTTCTTTGAAATTAATGCACTCAATGGAAGATCATCTTACCTTGAGCAAGTGATACAGATGAAAGGGAAGAAGACCAGTCTAATCAGAGATGTGGAGCTATCGATTGCTATAATATGGGGATTAATGTCATGGCTCATATGTTATCCAAGGAAGCTCTGTTATTTGATGTTGGGTTAGTTTCCAAAGCATAGGTGTCTAATGGTAATGTGTTGCGCCTTTTAATATGTTTATTGTATTTAAATATGATTTAATTAAAATTTCAAGAATTATATTTAATATACCAAGATATATAAACTATAAGATAAATATTATAAAACATAAATAAAAAATGTTGGCCATAGTTGACCATGGTTGATTTTCATACTCAGACAATCCTTGTCACAATGCAATGTTGGACCATGGTTTTTCATGGTTGACCAACACTGATTTTCATATCGACACATTCTTTATCACAATGTGATGTTGGACCATGGTTGACAAAGATTGATTTTACTATTGAGAAAATCTTTGTCACAATGCGACATTGGACTATGGTTGGCCATGATTGATCATGGTTTACCATGATTGATTTTATAAAACATGGTTGACCATGTTTAACCATGATTGACCATGATTGACCATAGTTTACCATGATTGATGATGGTTGGCCATGATTGATATTATAAACCCAAGAGGTTAATAAAACCAAGGGAATAATAAACCCTCCATGGTCTTTCCAAATCCCCTAATAAATTTAAAAAACTACTAAAAGTTGTTAATTGCTATATACACGTTATATCACAATTAACCACCAAACTAATAATATATTAAAAACATTTCAAAATAACAAAAAAAAATACATTTAAAAAATGTCCATAAAATAAAAACTCTGA
>APFE030624935.1:211779-232831 GCA_000404065.3 Pinus taeda | reverse complement strand
ATCCACTAGTTATGGCATCATGGAGTGAGTCATGGAAGGAGATATGCTAAAGGCTTGAGGCTGGACGGATCCGGAAGGAAGCTTTGCTTGGAGCCTGCGAAAGGTTACTCAGGTGATATTATTCCTTTTATGCATTTTGCTTGTCTATAATAAAGAAACATGTCTTGGTTCCTGATATAAGTCTTCTTTATGTTTATGATGTTCATGTTGGAATTCATATGTGAATGGTTGTTTAAAGTTCATAACTAACTACCTTCCTTTATAACATGCAGACGATTTCTTTATAAGTCTTTGTCCATATACTGTTGTGTTCTTTGGAATTGGTGGTTTTGCAGGACGAAGGAACGAAAGGGACTTGAAGAAGGGTTTGGACCCTAAAGGACCTTCTCGAACGTAGGACCTAAGGTACGCCCCTCTTACTATAGAATTTGCTTATAGTAGCATAATGGCTGTGTGAATGTGTGTTTCTCTTTATAGATAACTTTCAGTCTGCTAGGGTTTCCACCCAAAAGCCCTAGGGGAAAATTTCCCTCAACAGATGCTACTACAGGTTATGGAGATGTTGATACAAGTATTGGAGGTGTTAAAGATGTTGTGGTTGCTTCTTAAGGAGCTAGAGGTGTCGGTCTTGGTGCTAAAGATTGGCAGATTAGGTATTGCAAGTTCCTGACTTGTTCTTGGCTTATTTCATCAGTTGCAGACCTGTTCCAGAAGCTTGGAGGAGTGTTCAGGTGCTAGAGAAGATGATGGAACATGTGGCATAGGTTTAAAGTGAGAGGTTGATGTTTTTACTGAACTTAATCCGTAGTGGCATCCACAAATCCCTATGGGATCAGTTTTAGGCTCAAGTCGCTTGCAAGGAAGGCTCAAGGGAGTTGTTATAGCCCCAGTCAAGTTCAAACAATGTCAAGGGTGTGACTGAGGGTTTTGTTGAGAATTTCTCTGCATTCCTTGCACTATTGATCTAGTTTTTGGTTTGTGGCGACCTCCTTAATCACAAATTTTCGGTTTATGATCGGAAAAGTTCGCGGGACCTCCAGAAGTTTATTAAAGTTGAAAATATAAAAAAGGCTAATGGAGTTAGAGGTTGATTGAGTCAATGAGTTAAATCCAGATCAAATCTAGCATATGAACAAAGTTGTGATGCCTAGTAGTTATGAGTAAGCACTTGACTTCATCTACATATTGGAGAAAGCTCATTGTGAGTATGGTTGATTGTCTAGTTGAGTTGTGAGAGTGTGTGTGTGGAGAAGATCTTGCAAGTGTTCTCTAGTGCAAAAATTCTGAAGCAGATTGTAGTTGTACCAGCAGTGAGCTGAAGTATATTTCATCCATCATGTTTATGCATAGTTTGTGATAATGAGTTGTGTATTGATGTAGTGATTTGAGGAGATTGTTTTCCAGCTGGAGGTTTTTTTTTTTTTTTGTTTTTTTTTTTTTTTTTTTTTTTTTTTTTTTTTTTTTTTTAATAGCTTTGATGCTATGTTGTTGTAGTGCTCATATCGACCAATTTTTAGGAGTCTAGTCTGAAATATTGTGAAACGAGGCTTGCATGGAGGAAGTGAAGGAGTGGAGGCTTTGAGTATACAATGATTGGCAAATTTAGTAGATGGAAGAGATTTCTCCATCCAATGGTGGTTGGATAGTTCAACAGAAACTAAGCAAGGCTCATTAGTCATGTTGGTGACCAATATATCAGAGTCTGTAGAGTTGTTTTTTAATTCAGGAGTAATCAAGTGAGGATCATTGATCATGGTGGACTTCAGTGGATGGTAGTCTATAGATTCAAGAGAGAAATAGTTTCCTATCTGATAGTGCCATCATGTTGTGAAATAAGTAGAGCCTCTAACTCATAGGCGTGAGATGCATGTCTAATTTGTTCAAAAATTAATAAAAGAATTAAGCAACGCAACAACAACATGGTGGTTTTTTTCCAGGGAAGGGTTTTCCACCAAACATCTTGTGTCCATTGGGTGATTGATTTTTAAGGGTTTTCCACTAGACATCAAACTTTATCAACAAAAAGAGTAGCCAAAGAAGATGAAATCCCAAGCATGCATGCGAAGAAAATCTCCATCATTCAGGTATAATGGAACATTTTATAGTTATTGTTTCTCATGCAATGATTTTGGCCACAGGGCTATTGAATACAGTGCACATGCAAGGAATAAGAATTATATTAACAAAAGATATCAAGTTATTCCTCAATTTCTTGGTCACATAGATGTTTTGTGTGTGACAATGTTGGCCATAAGGCCAAGGATTGAAAACTACCCATGTGTTTCAGGACATCCATTCATAGAGAGGAGAATGTGAAAAGACAACTACATAAGAAGAAGATGGATCAACAAATTAAAGTTTGGAGGAGAAAAGAGAAGCAAGGGTATTCCAACAAAATCTAAGGCCTCCATGGTCTCAAGAGGAGCATATGGTTGCATTATGAGTTGCACGCAAATTATTGTTTGTGCATCCATATGGGAAAGTGTATGTGTTTAGGGGGAGTCCTTGACATTTGAAGTGTTATTTTCATTTTTTCTCTATTTCTATTCCAGTATGTTTTTAGTTCGAGCAACATGTACATCTGTTGAGTATATTGGATCAACTATATGTTTTGGTTTTATGGAAGCCATTCTTATGTGCATTGTTTAGGCTTGATGGGGGGTCACACATCTAGGAGGAGCATTTGTGCTTCCTAATATATTACAAGAGTGTTGGCATTGTGTTCCTATGCAGTGCATATATATTTGACATTGATTTATTGCAACAGAAGGGCTTTTGGTGTTGTTTCCATATAGTAGCAAAGATCATATGTTTGACATGATTTAGTTGATGTTTATGTCATATGTTGTCATGTATATGTAACTGTTTTGGAGATCATATAATGTGTTGGAGATAGGCCATCTAGATTATGCATATAATTACTTAGGTTTTCATTTCTAGATGAATCATGCATATCGTTGATATGTATTAGATGGATGAGTTATGATGATTGTTGCTCATATGTGGAGTATACATGTTTTGTTGCTCACTGATCTATTTGCTTATGTCTCACTGATGATATGTTTCTAACCTACGATGAGGATAAGTATTTGTTATTGTTTATGATGGTTTGATATGATGTTGTTGTTTGGTTTTGATCTCATGGGGAGAGAGAATGTGATGATGAGGATGTATTTGTTGTTGCCCTATGACATATTCATATTGTTGCTACTACATATGGAGAGCTTATGACATAGCTCATGGAGGCCATTTAGCTCATGTTATTTCATGTTTCGGGCATGTATTGATGAGAGCACCATTGTGTGCATATGAAAAAGACAGGTATTATCATTGTTTCATCTATTGGGCACATTGCTCATGGAGAGACTCTTGGTGTCTAGTATGTTTTATCATTATCTATGTATGGATCAATTGAGTCCTTGTAATGTTTCATGATGTATATCTTTGATGTAGCACCATCTCACTTTGGGTGCATGATGTAAACTTGGGTCCATAAAAATCATGGTTGGTGATAGGTGTAGAAGAGTCATATGTCAATTCATAGCTAGCACACTCAGTTAGTCATCTTAAGAGCATAATTTTGGTTGGCAACAACTTTCAAGGGCTTTTGACTAGGCGCTGACAGTTAACCTGTCAACGATTTTCGTTCTTGAAGTTTTGATGAGCACTGACAGCTACATTGTGAGCATGATTTTGTGCTGATTTTTGTGAAACACTGAAAACTAGCTTGTTAGCATTCCCATTTTCTGTCCCAACGTGAAAGGGTACCAGTGAATTTGTCAGCGCTGGGAAAAATTGTTTTTGGAAGTGGTTAAGAACAACTTGGAGAAGAGGTAGCCCCAAATGAAGGAGTTGAGTACCTATTTCCTCTTTTTATGGGTCAAGGTTGTGTTTCAAGGAAATATTACCATATTAGGCATGATGACGGAGCAGAGATTTCAGAGAAAAAAATAAATAAATAAAAAATAAAAAATGGCAGGATATCAATCATCAGTTTTGACCCTAAGTTTTAGCCATGATTCCAGCAACGTTTTTGGTCTTCATATACAAAATATTTTTTATTTTATTTCATAATAGGACCATGTAATGTATTCAGTTTTTTTTATCAGATATGTACTCTCTTTTTTTAGAACTTTGTAATGAAGCTTTTGATAGAAACTTAGTTATACTTTATAATGAGGGAGGGTTGCAATATTTTGAAAGAAAAACTTCTTGTGTATTGTGCATGTGTGATCAACTATTATACAACAGTTTATGTGAGCAACTTGCAGAAATTCATGTGTTTTCGACTCCCTGTCTATTTTCTAAGTTTTATATGTTCTTCAATATTTGAATACTAGGTTGTTGATTTGGAATTCATACCTGTGTGCTCCAAATTCGTTTATTCAAGTATTTATTACTTGTTTTTCACCTAAATATTACACTAGTTACTTTTTTCTATTCTTTGATTTCTGAACTTGTCAAAGGAGTTGTTACTATCTTTCTTTTGGTGATATTTGCTCATTGAACCCATGGTTTATATAAAACGGATTAGGTCAGACTGCATGCCCAATGGTGAAAATTCCTACACTCCAACCAACCTTAGTTTTTCTCAATTAGTTTGGCCATAGAGAATATTATAGACCTTGTACCATTGTGACCTTAGGTAGTTGAGTTTAGGGGGAGATCCCTCTCCATATTGAAGGGACAACTTTCAATATAAAGAGTTTAGAGGTTACCTTATTTTTTCCCTCTACAGACAGTTTTTTTTAAGTGATAACATCACACCAAATACCCACTTGCATAAGAAAGCAATCAACTTATAATCAACAACCATAGTGTTTTCACTAGCACCAAATAAGTAGATATCAAAAGTTGTCACTCTTTAATAGAGGCATGAAATATCCGACCCTCAATCCAACAAGGTTCCTCACCTTATAACATGCATACCATGGGATTCTTACATCCCAATCAGTATGGAAATATAGTTATGTATAACTAAGAACATACTAGGTTGTGAAATACAAGAAACACAAGGATTTCCAAAAATCCCTTAGATCATGCAAGCATTCTCCTACTCATACATCCCAACCATGTAGGAATACATCACATAACAGTAGTGAAAATACACAAAAGAAATTATGCACAAAACTGTTCAGGTAGTTTTACAACAATTAAAGAAATAATAATTATCCCAAGTCACGACAATAAGTTGTCTCGATCTTCAACATGCAAGATAGTAACCACATGGATTGCTAATGCATTCCTCAAGCAACATACTAGCAACATTATTGTAATTCACATCCAATTCTATAATCAAATGCCATAAATAGTATAAATATCACAATCAATGTGAGTAGTACGCAATCATTATTTACCCCCAATTAAGTACCCAACGCTTATGCTCCATTCCATATCCATAGACCCAATCATTGGATTTACCACTCGGTTAAATTTCATAACATGGCACCAATTTACTTCCAAAGGTTTAAATTTGCACCTTTGACTCATTTCATATGCGATAGAGCCCAAGTGTAGAACCCATAAGTTTTGATACCACTATGTAACATACCCGCTACTATCCCTAGCCCCTACAAAGCGTACAAGGAGGAAGTTACTATGATGAACCAACCTCCAAGATCAAGTTATGGAAATGGGGCCTAAAATTTTCAATTTTTTTCTTTTAATTTCATAAAAATTTAAAATGGATGACATCATTGTGTTCATCTCGTCAAGACCTTTCCAAATATATAAATTTTTCCTCAATCCAACTCCTGGATCAAAAGATATTGTTGATCAAAATATAGCATATCAGGTCTCCCCACATTATTTGACTTTCCATGTGGCACCTACATGGCTACCTAAGTCATAGCCATGTCACCACCTACGTGATAGTCTACACCAGCTGGAAACTCGTTCATATTCGTCACATGTTATAACTATCCCATGGTCCATGAGGCCCTACATAATATTTATATATAATATATACAATGTATGGGGACGTGGGCCCCTTGATGGCCATGTCAATTCGAGAATATAATCCCGACGAGTTCCAATGCAGTCCCGTGAAGAAACTGTTATGGAAGGTATTATGGGCTTACTTGGACCCTTGGTGGAGCCTTCCTCCACGTGTCATATTTTTAATTACTATAAACGTGCGCTCGAGCTCCACCCCGCTACATCGTCTCAAACAAATCCACTCAACGACACATTGAAACCACTAGGGTTACATGGAAATAAACTTAGCCATCTACCACTTCACTCTGCTTCAACCAATCACATGGACCCACTCCCTTACACCTATGTAGGTGGGCCTAACAACTGCCACCACACCCTGAGAATTAATCCCGGTAGGATTGCACCTAACTTCACCAGAAATCATTGAGGACAAGGTGTCGGGGTGACATCAAGGATCCTTTCTGCCAGGGCGATGTCACCCTCCATGTGGCCTCATTCGCGAGCATCACATGTCACATGATTTAATCCCTCTTAGACCTGTAAAAACATTGAATCAAGGTGCCATGTGGCACACCATGATAACACCATGTCAATCTCCTTCTATGACATGTGCCATGTTGGCCATGGGCCCCACTAAGCTCTCGACCCCTCGCAAATCATTTTATTCCCATCATAAATCAATGGTGATTTGGGGGTTTGATTCAACATTTGCCAAAATATCATCTAACTTGGCGTGTGTACGTGACCTTACACATGACTCCAACCAATTAGGCCCCCACACCACATCACCTTTGTGATTAAATATCGGGAGTCTCAATCAAGCCTCCTCTTTAAACCTCTAAGGAAATAAGTCTCGAGATGGGAATAAGACCGTCTCTTGTTAGATTTGCTTCCTATCTTATGCCAAACCCTCCTTCCTCCCTGCACTTAGTCAGGGCACCTATTCATATGTGTTCATCAAGGCTCGAGTTCAACTCTCTAGCACTTAAGTCCTCTATCCTTCCTTGCACACTTACAAGTAATATTGCATACAGTTAATGGGTCCTTTGCCTAAGGGATCGATGTAAACACATATCTATATATGTAAGCTCCTCGTGGTCCTTCTCCTATGCACTACTCACACATGGTCACAATATCTCGTGAGCTTAATAACAACTCCGCCATACGACTATCTATATATAATATATATATATATATATATATATATATATATATATATATATATAATATATATCACACTACCTCTCATGAGTTTACGTTACCTTGGCTCGACTCAACCTATAAACATATAATTGTATCTCTTTATATATGTACATAATCGAAGGGTTATCTCTCCTAAGCTTAGTTAGGCCTCAACTTAGCCCCACCTCACATGCATATACACTATATATGAAAATGGGAGCACTATCCCTTCTGAGCTTCAATAAGGACTTGGCATAACCTGATAATACATATTTATATATAGTCTCACAAAACCAAGCTAACCCTCTTGGATTTTATAATTTACAAACCAAGGCCTATGGGTCATTCCTATAATAGAAAAATAATTATTACAAACGTCTTTCCGCATCCTCACACTTGGGAAACTCAAATATTACTCCAAACTCAAGTAATAACTCGTTCACATATTCAAATACATATGTGCCCTTAACCATTCTTTGTACCCATATTAACACAGGGACTTAACTCAATCCAAAACATGCATGAATTCAGTAATTATCTGTCATACAGGAACTATACTTCCCAATATTATCAAGGCCATTTTTAATCATCATATTTAACAAGTATTAAACACTTAATGCATTTAAATGAGTTCAGGCCTAAATTAATACAAAGATCCACCTATCTATCCTATTCAAGGTGTCAAGCCAACATCTAGGATCCATAATAAAACACCAAAATCAATCCATTCTTCATATATATACACAAAAGGTTTTGAATCCATATTTGTACAGAAAATACAATTCCTATCATCAAACCATGCATTGAGACCATAGCTAAACACATAAATGGAATTCAATAACACTTATACAAAAACAACAAACATCCATTTGGAAATCCTTGGTACACAAGGTATAAGAAGCACTCATAATATAATAACCAAAGTCAAAAGTTTTACATGCATATAGGTTTTAAGAACACTTATATGAAAAATGAAGTAATCCAAGCAATTGAGATTGGGATTCTAACTCTCCACCCAACCATACACGAGCTGCAACCATTTTTTTTTACTCGCAATTGTCACCCCTGAGCCAAATTTTAGAGCTTGAGGAAGGGTGCTTCAAGGGACTTATCATACTTTCATAACATTGGGAGTCCAAAGATCCTCCTATCCCCATCTAACAACCAAATAAGGGAGTTCAGAGGTTAAATCACCTCTACCCTCATCCAAAACAAAGGAATCCAAGGGATTTTCACCTTCATCCTCGAGAATAAGTGCACATCTATTCCACCTAATCCTAGGAATTTAGAACACACTATAAAACTAGGAAACAAGCAAAGGGAGACCTTAGAACACTTCTCACCAGGAACCTAAGAACCAAGCCTCCACCCTAGCTGTAAAAGGAATCTAGAGTTTAACTTATCTTCACCTTCTAATCAATCAAGGAATCCATAGACTACTACTCACCTAAGAAGTGTGTCCTTCTCCTCCTCTAGTGCTCAATCGAATTACACTATCCACTTCTCTATCCCTGGTGATGCAAAGATTTCTTTCACTCAACCCCTGCACTTGGCTTCTTCCTCTTTCTTTGTCTAGGGTATTCAATACCCTACGAGGGCTCTTTTGTGTCCCTCCACCTCCTCCTCTAATTTATTCTTAGAGATGAAGTTGAGATACCTCTCTCTCCTCTGCCAGTGTTGTAACTCACGCCTTCTCGTGTGCCCTTCAAGTCGTGTCCTCTCTACTCTTTTTTAGAAATTTCTCTATTCTAGTAATGCTCAAAACCATTAAGAACCTATCTCTACATTCACTGCCCATGGTTGTTATAGCTAATTGAAAGTCCTTTCTCATGTGTCGAATAATGGTCTCTCCATAATTCCTCCCACTACTTCTATTGCAACCGTCGATGGTTTCCTCCTAATCTCAATCACCATGGTTCTCTCTTCTAGGCCAACATAACCCATACTTTTACATTTGATTTTTGTCCTTTTCTTTGCTTATAGTTATTGGGAAACATGGACATGCCATGTCCTTATTTTTTTAGCTACATTAATAATACAATCAACTCCATTAAGTCCACCAGTCAAGTCATTACTAATATTAATAACCACATCTTTAACTCCCTAAGAAACCTCCTCACCAAGATCTGAAATATATATACCATAACTCATCCTTTTTATATTTAAAATCAAAGTATGTTAATTATTTACAATGAATAGGAATTTTCTTGGGGCTATCATGGTATCAAAAGAAAGAACCATGCCAGGAGCACTTGGACTAATCCGAAGATCAATTTTTTGCTCAAAAAATGAAAGTGCACAGAATATTTCAAAACTAGTTCGAGATCGTAGTGCTCATCGTTCTGATTCCAACGACACTTGAATCACCTCAATCTGATGTCGTAAGATAAATTTATGATGTTCTGATTGTTTGGCTCAACAACTAAAAGTTTTGCAGTTGTGCTAATTGGGAAGTTCGTACTGCTAATGTAACCATGCCTACTAGGCATACGGTCAACCAACCACAACTCACCACATGTCGATATCGTACAGGAATAGGTGGTTGAATATTATTAGTTTTTTTTTTTCTTTTTTTTTTTTTTTTTTTTTTTTTTTTTTTTTTTTTTTTTTTTTTTTACATGTTTGGGCCATGGAGCTCCAACATTGCTCATGGACCACCACGTGGCGCCTCACCACTGGCTAAAATTATGTTAAGGTCGGATGGCCTCAGTAGGAACGAATCGATGAACTGCCACAACATAGCTCAGATCCTCTACCAACTTGCCTATGGTTGGTTCTTACCCTTACACGTGATCGCTTCCATTTAAAGTTTATGCCATGGTGCATTTGGGAGGAAGGGTCCGACATGAGCCCTGATCCCCAGTCATGTTAAGCACCATAAGACCCTAGTGTAAAGGTGGACGGAGCAATGGAGTGATGGGGGCTAGCCCTTAGTCACGGAACAAGCGGCAAGACTGAGTGTTGAGGACTTCAAGAGATTGGTGGAGGGGGCGAGCTATAAGCCCTAGCCCAGGTCCTATGGTGCCACATATAACCTCTGGTGGAAAGGTAAAGGGATACAATGACGGGGGCGGGTGATTAGCCTCGGCCCCCAACCATATTGTTTATGTGTAAATGATGGCAGAAAAATTGAGGGCTAGCGCAACGGGGGCGCTATCCCTCAAGGCGCTAAGGCTAACAAGGGTAGACCGTTGGCCCAACCCGTGGCCTTATGGCACGCCATGTGGCCATATTTTTGCGCTCAAGGGGTTATTGGGAATTTAAAAGAAGTGGCAATTTGCACCTATTGCGGGGGAATTTTTCACCTCCCGAGTGGATAAAAGGGCAAAAATGTTGCTCAGTTTGTGGGTTCAACCAATTTGGATGACAAATAGCAGGGAAAACTCGGGAGAGACATTACTTGATGAATTTTTTGTCTTTGAGCCCAAGAAGAGCCCAGACAAGGTTTTTTAGGCATTCTAATCCAATGGAAGCCTCTATTTACTGATTGGAGCACTTCTAGAAGGAATTTTTGCAAGTTTGATTCTATGGGTGCTAGGGACAATCAATGGTTTGAAGCAATTATTGAAGGGTTTTGAGCATGGGGAGCACCTTATAGGGGTTTTCTAGTCTTCATATGTTATCGACAATAACTGTGACTTCTATGGTGCAGCTCATGTTTGTATTTTCTCATTATGTCTTTTGAGGAAAGCTTTCTTTGGGTACTTCAATGTGGAATTGTTGTACATGTATGCTCATTTTCAAATGGAGTACAAGGTCTTGATGTGAGAACCCTTTTCTTGTTAATTGTTTCATGACTGACTGTATGATCCAAGATATTTTACTTATAAATGCCTCAATGAACCATAGCTTATTAACCATGGAACTTAAAAGCACATAAAACAATGCGGAAATAACATGATAGGTAAGAAACCATGTAACAAATATTTGATTACGGAGTTTGTCCAATTTGGACTACGTCTTCGGGCCCTGCTCAATAGTGGGGAGGCCTTCTTTCATTAAGTGGAATAAAAGAGATAAAAATACAAGCAACATTCATTTACAATCCTTATACCTCCAAGCTAGAAGATGGATGAAGAATGGAGAGCCTAGCTTTAGAAAACAGATGTTATCAACGAAATCCTGGTGAAAAATCGTGCAAAAACTCCTATTCAAACACCCAATTCGGATAATCGAGCTTTCTGCACCCTCTCAGAACCTCCCTGCTACTCAAGGCGAGGTTTCGACCCCTGCTTCCAGGTTGGGTTACTGTTGTGTACAATGTTCTGAACTATCATCCAATCTCCTCCTTTTTCCTATACAAACAGTCCCATATATATAACTTGATTGGTTGATTCTTCAATTTTGGGTAGTTCCCAACCATATGACAAATTTTAGCAGGCCGGAATTTTCCAACAGATATTCCTCAGTCATGAATAGTACGTAGGTAACTAAACTTGTTTAAACATATAAAATTTGTTTTAACATTGTTTTCACATGAATCGGCGTATTCCCTGAATCCTGACGACTTTATTCGTGTTGATAACCCATCGATGTAGAGATCGCGAATCACAATTGGCGGAACAGGGGTGTACTTGTTATCAGGATACTACATGGTGTGATGTGCGATATGTGATATCGCATCACAACCTAACTCTGTCGAGGTTGATTAGTAGCCGTTTATTTGCCTCCGATCTGTGATTGTGACACAATCGCAACCCGATAGTGCTGGGGGTTGATTCTTTAACCCGCAGACCTCAACCTTTTGCGATCAATGATATGCGGGGCCAATGGTGGCCTGCTACTTGGCGCTTCCCCATTCACTGAGAGTTTTTCCATGTCACTTCCTCCTACCACCTGCCCAAGTCAAACTTGATCTTTGACTTGCTCTAACTTCTTCATATGAACTCGGATTTGAGTGTCGTTCACACCATTGGAATCAGGATGACGAGCACTTCAATCTGATGCTACATTTATATATTTTCTGTCACTTTGAGTTTTGAGCCTTTTTACCATGCCACGGGTACTTTTTAGAGATACACCTAGATCAATCCTCCCCACTAAGAGCTTTTGGATTGCCAAAATCCATTTCAGTCAATTGGAAAGTAAGTAAATTGATCCCTCACTTTCTCTTTCTCCATCCATAAAGCTTTACTTGGATGCATTCCTTTGAAGCCATCTCGAATGTACTCCACATCTCCCCATCGTGAAGTTCTGGTTTTCTTGTCGAGAATGATATCTACGGGAAACTTGTCTAGATACTCTGGTGCAAAATCATCCACTATAGGAATATGTGCAACTTCTTCGATATCCATAATCAATGGAGGTACATCAAGCTTCAGGTTTTCAACATTCACTATTGAGTACATTTGCATATAAACAGGCAAGTCAAGACGAAAAGCATTGTCTCCAATCTTTGCCAATATGGTGAAGGGACCATATCAAATGGGTCTCAGTTTCTTCCCTTATCCCTTCATTCTATCCTTGTTGATGTGGAGCCATACCTTGTCCCCAACTTGAAATTGATGGTCAACTCGGTGCTTATCATGTTGAGCTTTATACCGAGCTTGACTCTTCTCCAATTGCTCTTATACTGCCTAATGAATCACCTCTAATTGTTGAATAAACTTCCGTGATTTTCCCCTATCATCTCATCCATTGCCATCCTCATCTTTCCCAAAGACCATGTCTAAGGGATTCCTTGGTAGGTAACCAAAACATGTCCCGAACGGTGAGATCTATGTGGATGAATGTGATACTCGATTGTATGCATGCTGCACATAAGGAAGTTGTTCATCCCACAACTTGGGTTTTTTTCCACAATAGCCTCGTAACAAGTGTACCACCGTGTGGATGACGACCTTTGTTTGCCCATCAGTTTGACAATGAAATGTTGTACTTCTTTTTAGCTTATTGTCCTCATTCTCCACAAGCTGGTCCAAAACTCTCCAAGGAAGCGAGAGTCTCTATCTGACACAATAGATGTGGGCAACCCAAAATGGACCCAAACATGCTGAAAGAAAAGATAAGCAGTCTGCTCAGTAGTGACCTGCTTTTTACAAGGCATTAAAATACACATTTTACTAAAACGATCCATGATGACATACAAATAGTCATGACCTTTCCTATACATAGGCAAACCACCTACAAAATCCATGGACACACTTTCCCATGGTTGACTCGGAATAGGGACTGGTGTGTAGAGCCCAAGTTTTCTATTATAGGGCTTTGAAACATAACACAACACACAACCCTTTACAATGCGAGTCACAATTTTTTTCATATGAGGCAAAAAAAAACCTTTGTAAATGACATAAAGTTTTTTCAACCCCAAAATTACTAGACACAAGAGAGGTATGAGCCTCTTGGATTACATGTACTCTTTCATCAATGGGTATGCACAGTTTTCCAAGGTGATACAATAGTTTTCCGTGCAAATAATAATTGTCCACCTGCAATCCACGAGTCAATTTTGCATAAAACTCTTTAAAATCATTATCGTTAGCATATTGCTTAGCAAAACCTTCTAACAATAAAGAAGAATTTTGAAAAACTACATATGCAGAAATAGGAGGGCGAGAAAGCATATCTGCTACTTTGTTGTTGGCACCCTTCTTGTATTTTATACCAGATGAAACTGCTGGAGGAATCTCGTCCATCTAATGGGCTTGTTGAAGCTTGGTCTGTGACTGAAGGTACTGCAAGGGCTGATGATCCATATGGATGATGGTCTCCTTGCCGATCAGGTAGTGTTTCCACTTCTTTACACTCTGTACCAAGGCGTACAACTCCCTGTCGTACATGGGATAATCACAACAACCTGGGAGAAAGTATATGAATGGTAAGATACATGCTTCCTTTGCAGCATCAATACAACGCGCATGGCATGTCCGTTGAAGGTTTGGTAAGGCTAGCACTGGTGTTGTGTTGATCTTCTTGTTCAACGTGTCGAAGGATTTTTGCTGCTTTCCTCCCCACTGAAAGGCCTGCTTCACACTTGTCAATGCGTGTAAGGGGTCTATGATAACAAAGAAGTTCGCAATGAACCTTCTCCAATATTGTATCGCACCCAAAAAGTTTCATACCTATGTAACATTTGTGGGATCAGGCCATTTCATAATCGCATCTACCTTAGAGGGGTCTATTTTCAATTGCCCATTACTAACTATGTGACCTAAATAAACCAAAGAGGTCTTCCCAAACTCACACTTTGACAACTTTACATATATTTTTTCTTTTTTCAGAACATCAAGCACTTTCTTCACATGACATACATGTTCATCTCATGTCCTAATATAAACAATAATATCGTCCAGATATACAAGCACAAAATTATCAAGAAAACGCCTAAACAAATCATTCATTACCCTCATAAACGTGGCCAGAGCATCACACAGTATGAATGGCATCACCATCCATTTGAACAACCCCTGTTTGGTTTTGAATGTAGTCTTCCAAATGTCTTGTTCTACAACTCTATCCTGGTGATATCCACTACGCAAATCCAGTTTTGTAAAGTAGACATCAATTTTCAACTAATCTAACAATTCATCAATGTAAGGGAGAGGGTATCGATTCTTCACCGTAATTTTGTTTAGCACCATGTAGTCTACGCACATTCTCCATGTGTCATCTTTCTTTGGCACCAACACAATCGATGAGCCACATGGAGAAGAACTCAGTCTAATGACCCCTTGATTTAGCAATTCTTGCACATGTTTCTTGATCTCCTCCATCTCAACAGAAGCCATCCTGTACATGCCAATATTTGGTAAAGGAGCATCTTTTTGTAAATGGATTTCATGTTGGATTTCTTGTTTAGGGGGAAATCCTCTCGGTTCCTGAAACAATCCATCATAGTCAGAAATACTTTCAAATAATTCTTTCTTATGATCAGGATCACAGCCTTTGAAAGCGTCAGTCGTCTCGGCCTCTTTCGCTCTCATTACCATGAGCATGCACCCTTTACTGGAATTAACCAGCCGTTTAATTTGTCTTGCACTTACAAGGCTAGCACTAACTTTAGTATGATGAGTTCTGACTATATGTTATACCCCATCCTTCGTGAGGTAGTATTTATGTTCGTGCCGAAAGAAAACTACCTTTATGTCATATATATACGGACTTCCCAAGATAATTCCACAAATATCCAAAGGCACAACATCTAACTCTACCTCATCAACTAATTTGGAAGCAATAACAAATCTGGCCCTACACTACTTGGTTACTTGTAATTTTACATTATCACTTACCCAACCAAGCAGGTTTGGACTTGGATGAGGCTTAGTTTCGAGGCCTAATTTTTTTCACTAAGGACTCTGAGATTAAATTTGCTTGGGAACCTGAATCGAACAGAGTTTCCACCTTTGTGTGTTTTATAATAACTCTAATGTGGAATAATTCAATTCTCTTTCGCTCATTACTTACAGGCTCATACAAATAACTAGTACTTGTCATTGAATCAAAATTATTACTAACAGAAGGAGTACCTTTTGCGCCCACGACTGTGATCAATGTCTCATCGCCAAATTTTGATCCAAGGCCTTGTTGCATTGTTGCCATGTCTTTTGCTTGCCCTTTTCACTTAATCTCTTTGGTATCAGCTCCAGATGTAGCTTCCAACAGTGGTCCTCGTCATGACCTTCTCTCTTGCAATGCGTGCAAGATGGCGTTGCTTTGTCCTCTTTCTTGGCTACGACAGTCTTCTTAGCCTCCCCCTTGTCTTTCTTCTGGAATTTGCCACGTTGAGGGTTGAACTGTGTTTTCTTTGCTTGATCATCTTTGTCATTCTTGCCTTGGATTTCAAGATGAATTGCCTTTATGTTGGGCACATCAATTGTAGTAGGCTCGAACAATAATAGTGAGTGTCTTTGGTAACTATGTAGCGCACCAACATACTTAGTTACAGTCTCAGGTGAATCTAATGAGATGACCAAATTCAATGTTTGTTTCAGAAATTCTTCAAGAAGCTTTATACATTTTGGCCTTTACCTTGCCTTAAATGTCGTCATTCCATTAGTGCCTTTTGTTTATAATCCAAAGGGTAAAATTGGTCTTTCAATGCATAAATAAAACTGGACCAAGAGGAAAGAATGTTACCTGACTTTTTGCTGCCCTTCTGCAACTTGCTATCCCACCAAACGAGAGTAGTGCCACTCAGTTGAAGAGATGCTAACTAGACCTTTGCCTCATCTTCTTTGATACGCTGAATCTGACAGTAGACCTCTATCTGTCTTATCCAATTATTAAGTTTTTATGCACTACACTCTCCATTATACATGGGCAGGTCAAAATTTGCATCTAGCTTGAAGAACAGTTTCTTAGATGTATGTTTGGAATCAGGATTAGGGTGATGAGAACTATCACTTGAAGAAGGAGAGGGAGGAGACTCTTCTCCACCACCTTCATGATTTGTTGATCTATTGTCATCGACATAGCTTCTTCATTCGCCATGTTTCTTCTTTGTTGTGCACATCCTACTTCGGGATCAAAGGACTTAAGCGTTCCTTCGCATTTTCACAGCTTGTTCCAAGTTAGCATATACTCATGCAATTTGCATCAACAAAGACCTACTCTGATACCAAACTTGATCTAAGACCTTTTACTTGTAGATGCATCATAATTACATGAAACAAATCTTATTAACCATGGAACTTAAAAGCACATAAAGCAATGCGGAAATAACATGACAAGCAAGAAACCATGACACAAAGATTTGATTACAGAGTTCGTCCAATTTGGACTATGTCTCTGGGCCTTGCTCAATAATGGGGAGACCTTCTTTCATTAAGTGGCATAAAATAGATAAAAGAACAAGAAACGTCCATTTACAATCCTTATGCCTCCAAGCTAGAAAATTGATGAAGAATGGATAGATCAGCTTCAAAAAATAGACAATACCATCGAAATCTTGGCGAAAAACCGTGCAAAAACGCTTATCCGAACATCCAATTTGGATAATCGGGCTTTTTGCACCCTCTCAGAACCTCCCTGTTGCTAGGTTAGGTTACTGTTGCATACAATGTTCTGAACTATCGGCCAATCTCCTCCTTTTCCCTGTGTGGATTGTCCCATATATATAACTTGATCGATCGATTCTTCAATTTCGGGCAGTTCCCAAACAGATGACAAATTTTAGCAAGCGAGCATTTTCCAACAAAGATTCCCGGGTCGTGAATAGTATGCAGGTAACTAAACCTATTTAAACATAGAAAAATCGTTTTAACACTGTTTTCACATGAATCGACGTATTCCCTGAATCCTGAAGACTTTATTAGCGTTAATAAACCATCGACGCAGAGATTGTGAATCACAATTTGCGGAATCGGGGTGGTACTTGTTATCGGGATACTACACGGTGCGATGTGCGATATGTGATATCACATCGCAACCTGACTCTGCTGGGGTCAATTCGTAACCGTTGATTTGCCTTTGATCTGCGATTGCAATATTGCAATCACAACCCAGTAGTGTTGGGGGCCGATTCTTCAACCCACAGACCTATGCCTTTTGCGATCATCGATATGCACGGCCATTGGCAGCCTGCCACTTGGTGCTTCCCCATTCGTTGAGAGTTTTTCCGCGCCACTTCCTCTTGCCACTTGTCCAAGTCAAAATCGATATTTGAATTTCTCTAACTTCTTCAAATGAACTCAGATTTGAGTGTCATTAGTACCATTGGAATCATGATGACGAGCACTTCGATCCAATGCTATGTTTATAGATTTTTTGCCACTTTAAGTTTTGAGAATTTTTACCATGCTACTGGTACTTTTTAGAGATCCACCTGGATTATTGTAGGTTGTCATGCTTTTTAGAGTGAGATTTCTTTGCGGTCGAATGTTTCCTTGAAGGGAAACTAGCCACTAATTTGTCAACACATTTCATGTACTCTTTTATCACTTAAATCTATGGAGCGATCTAGCTATGTCAGTAGGCCCGAAGATGTAGCCTAGCAAGGGTGAACTTCATCACCAAATTCTGTTTTGTCTCTTTTCTTGTTTGCCTTTATGAGTTACATGTGGATATGTTTCTTGTTTTAGGTTCATATGGAAACTAACTCATTATCCTTGAAGAGAACATAAAACTTATTTTTACATAAGACCCATTTTTACTTGCAAAGCGTGAGAGGATGGTCAATTTTTAGGAAGGAGAAGTTCTCCACCAATTTCAGATCAAGGATCTTCCATGTGCTTAACTCAAACAGAAAGACTAAAATTTCTCCAACACGCTGGTAGTTTCCAGGTTGGACCTAGAGCATACTAACTTCATCGATGCAAAGTAATGAGTGAGACCCAAACATTCCCCTTTGATCCAAATTTTAAGTGGTGTGCGCTTTGGGAGTACCAATTCCTTCAATGGAGATCTCTAAAACCTGTTATGAATTCATTACTAGATAAATTTGAATGGACCTACTTTCTAGTTGATGGGATAACTCTTCCACCAGAGTGAATGTTTGAATCATATATTTGATTTGGGAAGGTGTTCAATGTCACATTATATCCGATATTCTCATGGGAGAGTCATTGGTTGTTGATCCCTCCTTCTGGAATCTCCTCTCTCCTCTTGAGACACTCCAACCCAAAAGAGGGGTAGATGTGTAGGTGTAAATGCCTAACATTTAACATAAAAATTTAACATTTATATGTGGGCTCAATTAAAAAATAATAAAAGGTTAAAGGTAATATAGATAGGATTATGGTGGAGATGTTGTAGTGTAAACATTTAAATCTTGGCTCAATTAATAATAAAAATATATAGTAAAAATAACAAAATTCAATATTTTATATTGTAATTTTGTTTTGCACGGTGGCTTAGCTCAAAGTCAAGTTAGAAATTATGCTATAAGAGAAACTGCATAAATAATTATAAGTTACATTGGTCAATGTTGATTAATAATTATAGATAGGAAATCATTATATAGTCTTGCATTGGTAGTAACTAATAAATTGAGATGTGAAGTGGATAAGTAAGTAACTCCTGTAAATATATTTTTTACATCTTATTCCTATCCACTTTTTATACAATTACTTGCTTAATCACAACGAGAAGTAATTGTTGGTAGATATTTTATTGGCTTGAGTATAAGTTAAGTATTTTGTTTTTAGATGGTTTTATTGGGAAGCTTAAAAATAAAAAATCATTACATGGATATTGCAACCATATCCATAAATTACATAATAAATTATGTAAGACAATTATTCAAGTGATATTATGTCATAAAGTATGTAAGACAATTATTCAAGTGATATAATAAGACCTTCAAGTTACGGTCCAATCAAATACTTGATTTTTTTTAATAATATTAAAAAATAAATATTTAGTTTTCAAAGTTAATATTATAATTTGCATTGGCAAATGCTAAATTAATAATGATAAAGAGGCAAATCAATTGTTAGAGTCACTCCATGTTGATAATGATAACATAGCCTATTTAATTAATAAACACATAAAAACTTAATACTTATAATAAGCTTACATGGGGTAGAGTATGTATTCCGACTTACAAAGGGGTAGAGTATGTATGTCTCCCTAGACTTATAACAGTTAAATCGTTGTGTAGAGGTGGGTCCCTTGTCCCACAAACAAGGGGGTCTCATACACCAATTTGGTGTCTGCCTTGGGTCTCATACACCAATTTGGTGTCTGCCTTGGTCATGACCTTAAAATTGGATAATAATAATAACATTATAACAAGTTTCTTAACCATGGATATCCACCCCCACATTACCATGGATATTATTAACTTGTAAATAGGTTTTGTTACAATACCATGGGCCAATACCACATGCCAAAAAACCATAAATCATTTCACACTAAAAAAAATAAAATGTAAAATATTTTAGGGGTATATGTGTAGGCATAAATGTTTAACATTTAAAAGTTATATGTGAGCTCAATTAAAAATTAATAAAAAGTTAAAAGTAATATAAGGTGGAGATGTAGTGTAAACATTTAAATGTTGGCTCAATTAGTAATCGAAAGATAAAAATAGTAAAAATAATAAAATTCAATTTTTACATTGTAATTTTGTTTTGCAAGGCGACTTAGTCGAGAGTTAATGGATGTTCCACCATGTATATATATGTATTATAACTTCTAATTTATTGGCATAAGTCAAGTTAGAATTTATGCTCTAGGAAACTTACATAAATAATTATAAGTTACATTACTCAATGCTAAATTAATAATTGTTGATAGAAAATCATTCTATAGTCTTGTTTTTACAAGAACTAATAAACTGAGATGTGAAGTGTATAAATAAATTGCCTGTTGAATTATAAATTTTGGTGGGTAGTAACCACTAGTACGTTTACATATTAATAAATATTTAGTTTTCAAAGTTAAACAATATAATTTGCATTGGTTAATGTTAAACTAATAATGACCAATAGACAAATCAATTGTTAGAGTCCTTCCTTGGCAAGGACTATTTTTAAATGGTTTTCTTGCAAAGCTTACTAATAAATAAAACATTACACAAATATCTAAAAATCATGCATGAATCTTGCACCCATGTCCATAAATTATGTCATAAAGTATGTAAGGCACTTATTCACATGACATTTTGACCTTAAGTTATGGTCCAATCAAATGTCTGGTTTTTTTATTGAACAAATATTTAGTTTTCAAAGTTAAATAATATAATTTGCATTGGTTAATGTTAAACTAATAATGATCAACACACAAATAAATAGTTAGAGTCCTTCCTTGGCAGGGACCGATAATGATAGTCATATTTAAATTTAATTAATAAACACATAAAAACTTAATACTTACAATATAACAAGTTTCTTAACCATGGATATCCACCCCCACTTTACCATGGACAATGATAGTCATATTTAAATTTAATTAATAAGCACATAAAAACTTAATACTTACAATATAACAAGTTTCTTAACCATGGATATCCACCCCCACTTTACCATGGACGTGAGATGTGAGATATTTA
>APFE030624935.1:190068-205377 GCA_000404065.3 Pinus taeda | reverse complement strand
AATATTATATTTATAGAAACTTGTTTTGTGGACATAATAATCATATTAAAAAAGAATTATTTTAGTGATCTCATAGATACTATTTATTGGAATGCTTAGTAAACCTATAATATATTTTGTATTAAAAAAGATCTTAGTTAAATGTTTACAATGACTACATCATAGAAAGATATGAGAATACAATCCATGAGTTTGGTTTGAACAAACATAAACTTTTTCATCCACTTATAGAATTTTTTTATCTATTTTTTTCAAACAAAACAATATGGTTACAAGACTATTCAATTTGTAGATATGCCAAAACTGGTCTAACAAAAACCAATTTACTCAACATATTGATTCAATTTCTTTATTCATTTGAAGAAATCTCCTCTTTGTTGATCTTAGTTCTGTCTGAGTCCACATTAATGGGCAATCATGATTAGAAGGCCCTCCTATTAAGTCAATGAAGCTTGGAGCTTTTCGTTCTTTGCGGTCTTTCCTGCCTCTTGTCAAAGGGGGGGAGGGACTTGAATTTTTAACAGTTATGAGAAGGATGGAGAGGAGGAAGCATTATCTTCACCTTATTTTCAAATGCAGAATCGCCTTCCTTCTTTCTCTCCTTTTATCCAAAAGTGGCTTCTTTTTCTGCCCCTAATTCCTTATCTTGGATTTGTTTAGGGTTTATCTAGAAAACCTCTTCCAATGGCCTTTGAGAACCTAATTCTTTATCCTTCTTTGCATGTCCACCTCTAACTTCTTTATTTGTGTGGTGACCTACTTTCTTATGTGTTTTTTTATGGATTTGCCTTTTTGCCCTCTAGATTTTATTTGTAAATCCAAAAACTGAAGATTCTTGATGATTCCTGGTGTTTCTAGGTGAATGAAAAACCTATTTTCTCGAACACTTGACATCCATTTCTACCTCATTTTCTAACTTATCCTATGTTGAAACAAAATATTATTGTAGAATGGTTCTCGCTTTCAGAGACATTAAATTCCTCTTCTTCAAAGCTATGATCCTTCTCTGTGGCTTGGAGTGTAAGGTCCTCTCGCAGGTTTAGGGGTCCTTCTAATTCCATTTGATCTACATATTCTTGCCTCCGGTAAGCATTTTCCTTTGCTTCTTTACGGTTTGTATTTCCTTCATCAAGATCACCCTCTAAAGAGGCGAATGGGTTCACTTATCTAGGATTTTTATTAGAGTTTGCTTCTCTTTCGTGTTGGATTGACTCTACTGGATTCTTGCCTAAGGAGGCATGAGGCTTATGAGATTCATGGGCATGACCATTATGAGATGTCTATCGATCCACACCCTTTCTCTTCCCCTGAGTATACCATTGTCCTCCCTCTTCTTGGGTATTTGGAGTTTCTCCTTTTTGGAAAATCTCTTATTAAGTTCGCATGTTCATGACAATGCCCACACTTGAATGGGATATGATCATAACCTATAGGTTGGATACATGACCAATTATTTAGAGAGAGCTGGATTACTTTAGGAACACCTTTCTCTAAATCAAATTCAACACAAATCCCAACACATACATACATTGAAACTTTGACCGTTCCCTTATCTATATATTTTCCCACTGCCTTTCCAATATTTCTTACAGTATCTTCGTCCCACCAATGAAGAGGGAGATGTGGTAATTTGACCCAAACTGGAACAACAAATGGGACATTGTTCTTCGGGTTGAAATATAACGTCCATCTGTCCAAATACATCCCTTAAGTTCCTATAAAATATGGTTAATTTCAAAAGATCAAATCCCTATCTTCTTTATGCTAAAAAAAGAAGACGAAGAAGCCTTTCCCACAAAAAGCACATTCGATTTTGCCCTTAACTAAGGGCTTGCAGTTCCTGTCCACCCATTGCCTGAGGGAGTTGGGCCATGTCTAGATTTCCATAAATGTCAAACCAAGCCCATTTGAACAAGACTGAGAGTTGTAGCTCTAGATTTATTGGGATTTACTTGAACTTTCATAATACTTTCCAATCTTTTCACAAAATTCTCATTCTTGGGATTAACCCCTTTCAATCCATTCTGAACCAATGTGATGAAGGCAACTACCGCTAGAGAGGATGTGGAGCATGGCTAGGGAGATGTTGAAGAGGAGGGCGGGGGGACGAATCCCCTCCGTGGCAACTGCTATTGCTTAAAACCCTAGATTTGCTGCATAACTATTCTAGAGAGTTTCACGTCCATTCTCATCCCATACTATCCTTCACCAAAATTTTAAAAGAAAACACCACATAATATTTGTTTAAAAGAAATAAAGTACTCAATTTATAGCTCAAACTTGAAAACTCCTCTAACAACATATACTAACTAAATACTCAAAAAGTATGATAGTTATTATTTAAAATCCAACACTATATCAAAAGTAAAGTTGAAACTCAATTCATTAATGTTAATATGTTTTTTCCTTTTTATCATGGTGAATCAGTAACTAGTTGGAGTGATCGTGGTGAGGCCCAAGATCAAACCTAAAGAGTAGACTATAACACCAAGAGTAGAGTATAGCGACTACCACTATAACACCAATAGTAGAATGGAGTATACATGCTACCACAATAACACCAACAATAGAGTAGAGTATAGTGGTTGAAACTATAACACCACAAATAGAGTGTATCAACTCCCATTATAACACCAAAAGTACAATACAGTATAACCACTACCATTAGAACACCAAGAGTACAGTATGCGTTGCCACTATAACACTAAGAGTAGAGTATCGAGAATTATATAACACCCCACTATAACACTAATACAGCATTTCGTAAGCCATATATATCAAGAATTTATCAAAAAATTATGACTTAACAAGAGAGGATAAGAGAGCATACTCCTTCAACCTTATCTTAAGAGCAAAAAAATATCCCATATATAATTTGAAACCAGGTAAAAAAATTACATCCCATTGTACTAACCAATTGATCATCCCAAAATAATATTAAAATATTAAAATACCAACCTCATCCACAACCACTCACTTAAAATCAAACCAAAATAATAATTTAATCAAACCAAAATAATAATTTTTTTATAAAAGGAAGAATACCCACTTATCCATATTCTAACATATAAAATACCATGGATTCATCACGAAGCCAACCTTTCCAACACAACGTAATGTGCAATGGTATATTCCTCCCTGTCCTTATTATGGCCATATAGGCTACCTTCGGATAAAATAGTCACTTAGTCGTGACTCTCATTCATGGAAGTTTCTTCCGTCCAAAAATATATTTTGGAATTTTCTAATGAACCAATCATTGCACGCCACGAGTCAGAGATCATGAAGAGCAGGCCTATCTTGATGTTTGGGGGAGAAAAGAGGGTGATATTTCGTCTGTAATTAACATTTGCGGTGTTGCTTTCACGGCCGAATCCTCTCGTCTCATGATCATATAAACTGTTTGCTAAAATGGCGAAGCACATTGGGCTGTTTTCATGGATTTCTACCGCCCAATTCCCAGCACATTGCTGGGCAAATCAGTTTACAGATACCCAATAGATATTCGATGCAGGAATTTCCGACTGCTTAACCTGCCTCATCATTCCAACCAGTTTAACGGGAAATTGCAGGCCCGGACCAAGAGTTCTGAGAACAATTTTATTGCATACACGAGAATGTCTTCGCCAATTTCAGCAGCTGCCACGTCCGGTGAGTTGTGTTTTAGATAATCTAAGATCGTTTTGTATTGTTGAATGTAAGCTGAGATCGGAAATTGAAATTGGGTTGATGGGTTGTGTTTGACTGGTATTTTTTATTCATATTGTTTTTCTCCACAATGTGATTGCTATTGGCTTTTTCCAGTTCAAAGACAATGCCTGATTCACAAAATACGAAAGATAGTGCAAAAGAAGGATAAGGGAATGCTATAATTTATTTATATAGTTTTCATGCTTTTATTATATATATACATTTTATTAAAAAAGGAAGGGGAAATCCAAGGGATGCTTACAGACATTTTTGGATAGTATCCTTAATAAATTGATTGATGTAGAGTAGTGCACCTCACTCAGAGGATGGAGATTTGAACTGGGCACCTTCTACTATGGAAATTGCCCAAATGCCTGACAACATTGGTGAGTTGATCAAACTGACCCCATTATAATCATGCTCATCATGTTCTCACAGTGGTTTAAGGTATCTGCTTTGCCTGCTTAAAAACCGTCTATAATCATGTATATCATTTTCAATTTTTCTTATAATGCTCCTGCCATGCATTCTCCAATTCGTAAAAACTAGACGGGTTCCCAGGGTCTACTTCTGCTGGGAGGTTGCTTTACCACTCAGCTACACAAATTACCCTTCCCAAATAAAACCCACAGAGCTGCTCCACACCAAGAGGAAGGGTGTTGACTCGTAAAAGCCCGGTAGAATGTCTCTGCATACCCCCTGAAGACAGGGGATACCATAACCATATGGACATCCACTCATTACCTTATTCTGTTCATGTGACTCTTTGCCTATTTTTACAAAGAAAATGCTTTTATTTTTTCTATTTAATATAACACAATATGTGCAAGGGATTTTTCTATGGCAAAAAGGTTGGCTACCCTTGACCAACGGGCACTATCGTTGAGAATATTAAATAACTCATTGCCTAACCAAACTAGCATCATAAAAACGAAAATATCATAAGGCTACTTGGTGCAAGCAATAAAATTGAAGAATCCAAAAATTATAACTTCCATCCAGTGAGCACCGAGTACAGAGATCAAGACCATAGTCATCAAAATCTTAAAGGCAGACGTTTTTTTTGGTTCAGGGAATGCTGCCTTTAGTAACTCAAAGCTATCTTTAGCTAAGCCGCTGTGCTACGAGGGATGTTTCTATGTTGTGAAAGCTACACAACACTTGCACTTAGCTTCATCTGCATCCACTTGAGAGGTTTTCAACATGGGTTTCAGAGTTAGTACGAGTTTGATTGCCTTGCATCCACTTGAGAGGTTTTCAACATGGGTAGCAGAGTTAGTACAAGTTTGATTGCCTTGCAACTTGTCACTAGACGAAACACCCATGAGTTCATTATCTTATTTTGACAAGATATTACTAACAATGTGGCGTGCAAGGACATTTTCTTATGATCCGAGAGTCGGACTGTTCTATTAATAACGCGTACTGTTGGAAAAAAGGATTTTATAAATTTTTTACAAGTTTTCATGGATTTCACAAATAGTAGACAATTGATTTTGACACCTTGTAATTTATCGGTGTGACTGTCGGGTTAGAGCGGAGCGGTGTATTTTTTGTGATTAAAAATGCAGACTGCTGTATTAGTAGTGCATAGTATTGGCAGTTAATCGATTTTATGGGATGTTTTACCAGTCTTCATGGGTTTAGCATATAATAGACAATTGATTTTGTTACCCTTCAGTTTGTCAGTGTAACTGTCTGTTTATAACAGATTGTGTCCACATTTACCCTTTGCTTTAATGGGGCTGGAGAGTACATTTGTCTGCTGATTCAGTTTGGCTGTAAAAGCAAAGGGCTGTTGTTTCAGTTTTCAATTTTATAATGACACAAATCCATTTATGTACATTGAATTCTCACTGTTGCAGGCACAGAAACTGTTGGAGGAGTAGAGGTTCCAGATTCACCGTCTGTTGGCGAAAAAGATTTGCTGATTGTAGGACCAGGTGTACTCGGCCGACTGGTAGCAGAAGGCTGGCTTAAGGTATTATAATCTCTATATTCAAAGGTTCAAGTGGAAATTGTTAACTAATTTACGAAGTATAAAAGCATTCTTAGCTTTTCTCTGATAGAACACTCTAGAATTCTTCTTGTTTATTCTAAGTTCCCCACCTCTAATCCATGACCAACATTACGGATATCTAGGCACCTAGTTAACTAGATGGCCCTAAACAGCCTAAAAGTTCTCTTGCCGTATTGCACTTTTTTGCAATAAACCCACTGACAATATGAAGTTGGGGGGTGGTAAACGACCCTAACACCAAATAAAGTCCTCATAACACCCCATCAATCAAGAATGAAGGATTTAACAGCATGTGCAACGCTTAGGTCAATATCAAAATACCCTGCTTTTCTTATATTCCAAGTTCTCCAAGAATTTCATACAGCTCTTTTTCTCTCCAAATCTGCATTCATGAAAAATCACAACAAGAATAAATGACGGAAGAGAACATGTACGAAATATAGTTTAGGATCCCTGGAAATGACAATTCTGATGAAGTCTAAATCTTCTATTGTGAGCACCCTGCCACAACAGGGTGAAGGGTCTGATGGAGTCAAGGGCCAGAAAAAATAATAAAGGGTGGTTCAGTTTTGTATTTATATTCTAAATACCATTAAGGCACGTTCAATACTCTTCATTATGTTTCTTCCAATCCAGGTTTCTTCATACGTGGGCATGCATTTGATACTGAATCGTAAGAAATTCTGGTTTATGAGCGTCTTACTACTCAGCAGAGGAGATTTCTCTTGTATATAAAGAACAATCTCTTAGTCATTCCAATTTATGACTACTAAAGGTTGTTTGAATTTTAAACGATTTTTATGAATTACTTGTGTCAGTTTGCTCGATCCTGCATTGCTTCAGTGGAACTAGATGTATCTATGTCATAGTTAACAAGGGCACACTTTTTTTTTTTGAAGAAAACAAACTATTTGTATACGAGGCCAAGGAGTTGAAAAACTTGATTTGATTTGAGCAGGCTCAAGGTTTCTGTCTAAATTTTACATAAAACAAATATCCTGCCAAAATTCTTTACTCATATAAAAACTTGATTACTGGAAGAACATTTCCTCACTATTTTTTTTGTGCTGTAAGTATTATGTATCAAGCGCCTGATTTTTTTCATCTGCAATGCATTGGTTTATGAGCTAGCTTGCAACAATTTGAGGGCATTGTTGTTCTCTTTTGTTCTAATTTAATTTTACATGAAGATTTTTTCTAATCAGTATGGGATATCATTTGAGTGCCAAATGTGTTTTACTCTAAATTGTCTTTAGTCTTCAGGGTCTGACATGGCCTCACGGCAGGAAAATCCATCTTGCAGAGTTGCTGGACAAACAAGGTCAAAGGATCATCATGAAGAGTTACAACAACTTGGAATCAAGCCATGTTTGAAGGGATCACAAGCACAAGAGCAGTTTCCTTTTGTTATTTACTGTGCTCCCCCTTCTGGAAGTGGTGAATACCCAGATGATGTCAGGTGAATACCCAGATATTGCCAGGTTTGGATATTGATACACTAGGAGATCACTTAATTATTTTGTTTTTGATAACTGTTTATGTTAGTTTTATGTCTAGTTGCAAGTTACAAGCTTTGAAGTCTATTGCTTATTGTGTGAGATTGATTCTGATTTTGTACTTTAATACGAGGCTGAAAGTCACTGCATCTTCAAGGTCAAATACAATCTCATTGATTCGGCATCTCTACCTGCATAATATCTTTTCATTGCATTATACCAATATTATGGAAATGGATCTGTCGATTTTTTTGAAAAGTCGAATCAAATATGAGGAATGACATATAAAAATAAATATTTACATTTCCTCAAAAACTGAACTGAAAACATTTTCCAAGAATCACAACATTTCATAACTCTGAAAATATAACCAAAAAGAGAGTTGCCATAAATATCAGCCATAAGAGTCCAGACATTACATGTAAGCATGGCACACATACCAAATGAATGTCTGATAAGCCCACTATCTAGATATCTATAAAGCACCCATAACTCCATAAATGCATCGAAAACTGGTCTTTCATCATTGATTCCTTGGCAAATGCACAGACAACTCCACAAATCACTCCAAGAAGCTCCAAATTGCTCACAGAAACTCAGAAACACTGACTGCTTTGAAAACCCCTGATTTGCGCAAAGGGTTGGGCTTTTAGTGTTTTCCACACTGCCTTTTTTTTAATTTTTTTTATGTCTTTTTAAGAGCTCTTTTGGAGGACCTTGTGATGTTTCTGACAATGCGAAAGCTGAAAACAGATCCTGAACAGATCATCAGCCATTTCCAAACTGAAAATGGATCTTCCCAGATTTGGAGCTGCATCCACAGAATTGTGTATCGTGGATCCTCTATAGAGGAATCCAGTATTTGATCCAGATTAGATTGAAAACGAAATGAGAGTGTTCCTGATAATATTTTATTATCTCCTAATCTTGAGTTAGTATGTTTGTATGTAGCATGATGAGTTAGTATTGTTACATGCTACGTGACATTGTAAAAGCAACAATCCCAAGATCCTAAATTCTGGATTTTGCGAGAGATTCACTCCCAGTGGTTAGGAGGTTGTTTTGTGTGAAAATTTTAACTTTTATTGCAGCAACTGGAAATTATTCTCCTAACTGTAAATTTAAGTTTTTTTACCCAGACAAACAACGAATAATTCTCTACTGCAATTTTCACCAAATTAAATTCTTTGGAAGATAAACTGGAAATTAGAAATATGCTAGCACACACACATAAAAATTAGCACAGCTATTTTTGGAGTCTGGACAGAAGTCCCTAGAAAAACCCAATGTGGGAAAACAAGAGGGTTTTATATTATTATGCAGCAGTGAGAAATTTTGAGTACATTATGGATGCCGAAAACTAACAATCCTACAGAGAAATTACTGGCAAAAATATTGCGAGGAATTTTCCTCACCCCCACTAGCAATCCGGGCTCTAACTGTAGCTCCAAGAGAGCCGTCCAAACAGCCTCTGCACAGGCCTGCGTCACCTTTGTGCAGTCCTTTCTACGCTCTTCCTGAATCAGCTGCTCTTGTAGCCGTCCTATCTGCCACTGGCTGAGAAACTATCTCTCCGGCCTTCTGGAACCCTTTCTCGGCCTCTGGAATTGAAACTCGGCTTTCTCTCCAGCAAAATCAAATTGCCTCTAGAGTCTTTTTCGAATCCCCTGCGTCAGTCTCACTGTGGCTCTTTCTTCCTCTCTGCAATGCACTACACCTGATCTGGAGAACTTCCTTCAGCCTCTGTTAAAATTAGAAACTAGGGCCAAATTCCACTTTGGTTTGCTTCTTTGAGGAACATTATTGTGGCATTGAATTCCTCTTTTCGAGAGGTCCAAAATCGACCTATAGATCACTAAATTTGGATAAGGAAAAATGTTTATTCATTCAAAAGAAATTTCATAAGGCATGACCTTATCAAGGCGGGAAAAATTGAAAATTGAAAATTTAAATTTCCCTTCTAAAATGACCAAGTCGGCCTACCCATGAAGGCTATAAATAGTCTACTCAAAGCTCATCGATATATCATTCTTCTCCTCTCTCTGAAGGAGCCACAGAAGAAGAAGATCTCCAACGAAGGAGATGAGCGCAAGGTTGGCTTCATTCTAGTCACCTTCAAGGGCTGAGTTCCACAGGTTGGAGGCCGAAATTGGTCTGGGCATATTTGTGAATTGTTTTGGGCACTTTATCTTCATCACAGGTCCGAGTTTGAGCAGAAAGGAATTGCACCTGATGAGGGTTGTTTTGATGATGGTTTGGGACTGTTTGAGGTGGAGTCTTTCTCCTATAAGCAGGCCGCATTGTTCGGGAGCACTTCCAGGAGATCTGCAGGCCTTATCTTCCTTCTGCTTTGAGGCCGTAAGGAAATTGGAGGGCTGGACCATAGAGGAATGAGGACAGTCTAGCTTGAAGGGAGGCTGCAGCCAAAGAAGGAATCCAAGTGTTGTGGAAAAGGGTTGTAGCAGCTTATCATCATGCCCTAACCAGATTATCAGAAAGCAGAAGCCTCTGCAGCGGTATGACTGGAGGGCACTATTTGTATACATCAGATTTGCAGCCATCTATTTATCTAAGAAGCAGTGATATTGATCTTCAAAATTGGCAAGTCAAATCTTGACCTGGAATTATTGTATTCTCTCTCTGCTGAGCATTGATATTAATAATAAGAAGAATTGATCAAGGGTTTTCTCCATCTTGGGGTTGTTCCCTGGCTTGTGCCATATTCTCATGTTCTCTTGTCTTGGCTTGCCTTCTTCATTTATCATTTGTGTTCTTTCTTCAGTTATTGTCATGATTTGTCAATAAAATAAATTGATAAATGGGCTATATGAAATGTTGAAGTAACTATCCTAAGCAAAGAGCATGTTAACCAAAATTTAACATGGTATCCGAGCTAGGTAAGGACAAGCTCAAGCAAGAGAAGGAATGCAATCACAAGGAAAGTTATCAAGTTTCTATCAAGCAAGGGACTGTTAGAATTCAAGTTTGGGAATATGTCAGAGCTGGGCTCAATTGCTCATGAAGGCCACAAATCAAATTTGAAAATGCAAACCATGATTGCAAAGTCCTCCTTCAGCATTTACTGGAAGCAGCCAGCAAGGACGCTTGGAGAGCTAATTCAGGACCATTTAGGGCAGCATCTCACTTGCTAGATCAGGCCACAAGTCAAGAAGTATTGATGGTTTTTCTGTGCTATTTTGTGGAGGGTTTGTCTCTGTTTACAAGGCTGCAGGAAGGTGCTGCTACAGCTGTATGAGGAGGAGGATTTGAGAGGGCCAAGAGGCCTAGAAGGGACCTCCTGCCCTAGCTGTAGCCATCTCAAGCAACAGCACAGGTAAACGGGGGTGGTTCCTTGTCCTAGAAGGAGATTCTCATTCTTCTCTGGGCCACAAAGAAGGGTTGTTTCTACAGCAGCTTGGGGGGTCTGTTTTGAGGGGGTAAAGGCCTAGTTTAGGTCCTCTACCCAAGCCACAGTCATCCTGAGGATCAGTGCAGTTATAACCAAGTATATTTTCATGTATATGAAGAACTAGACCTTGCTGTAGCAAAACTGTGAATTGTAGGAGGCTTGAGGAGGAACCTTAAGCCCTACAAGCAGTACTTTGAATACCTAGTAGATCGTCATAGGTGGAAGCATAGTTGGACATAAGATCACAGTGATTTGAAGCAAGGTAAGGGCAACAAACTACATTAGCAAGAATTGCAGACTTTACAAGGAAGTCTCTCAGATCTACTCTCACAGTGTATTGATAATTTGATACTGCACCTCTGGAATAATTGGACGTTTGTTATATGGCTATGCTCTTGCTCCTGGTATGATTTACCGATAGTGTCATATGATCATTGGCATATGCTTCAGTATGATTCTTTGCATTATGACATTTGTTCATGACATCAATTCAATATGGACATGTCACTTGCTTCAGTCATATATATGTTATCGTTTCTCATATAGATCAACATTGGTATGGCTTCCCAATATTGGCAATGATGGGTATAAACCTATAAGCACAGACTTCTTCATTCTTATATGCACATAGCATTATGTATGGATATCACTGCTCAAATAGCTTTGAGTATGGTATTGCTATGTTCTAATTACAGCAGTATATGCATGACCTCAACTTCAACAGTTGTATATATATGTGTGTGTGTGTGTATCAATCTCACAAATATGTATGGCATCCCTATGTATGATGGTACAGTATATGAATATATAGAAGTGCATCCATCAGTTCAGTAGATATATATATGGCTTCTCTGCTTTGTACGTATGGTACCTCTACCCTTTTTCAATGTATATTCATTGAGTTGGCATTGTATTCAGAGCAGTAAGATCGTATATTCAGGCTACAAAGCTCAAGTTATATGGTATCAGGAATCCTATACGAGAATGATGTCACAGTGATGTAGCTGTAATATCCTCCATCTAAGATATCAATGCTATTGAATGCGCAGTATTGATTTTGTTCACAATTGTATTCCTTCAACAGTGTCAGCACATATATAGATACACAATTTGAACTCCTTAGCTAAACCGTCCTATGAAATTTTATAGGCATCAAGCAGTATCAATCCTTATTCAGTTTTGAGAAGGATCAGTCATTTACCTTGAAGACTTATAGTAGCATCATTAAAAGAAGCAATTCTGAAGGTGTATAAATCTGAAGATCAAACCTCCTTTGTGACAGAAATCACTACACACATTATATATCCGATAATCTTAAGAAGTCAAGTTGGACCCTCCATTAGCCTGCAAAACAAGTCAAGGATGCAGCAAGTATTCACAGTCTTTAATGACAAGCATCAGAACCTGGAGGGCAGAAGTCAGTTCTTCTTCAACAGTTTAAAGTGCATTAGCTATTTGCCACATTCTTTTGCAATAATACTGAACCTTGGAAGAAGTTCAGTACATCAGATAAAGTATTTGTGGCTGAGAAGTAACTTGGCATAATTTGGAATTTCCTTGGTCTATCTAGAAGATGTTAAGATCAGGCTAGAAGCCTGGATCCATGGCATAATCAGACTTGGAAATCATTCCAAGGCTAAATTCAGAGTAATTCCCTTGGTATCTTTATAATGTTAGTCATTCTTATAATATCAGTAATAAGGATCTATTGATATACTGCTATTGAGATCTGTCAGTTGTAAGGGCAGAGCATGTGAGAGAGTTCACCTATGTATTGTTGAGGTTTCATATGCTAACGTATCATCTTAAAGATAAGAACCAGATTGATAAAAAGGCTGAAGCAAGAATCCAGAGGGATTTATATGGATGACTTTGGCACATGGACCAAAGGAATAATGACAGGAAAAGTAGCAGGTTGCAGATAGCTCTATGACTATGATTTTGGCAAGGTCACTTTCCTTATATTTAGAGGGAGTTATGGACAAGCCATGATGATTGGATTGTAATGTTGATTTGGGGTGGCATCGGATGTGCTCTAGCCACGAAATTTGGTGGAGAGGTTGGGGCACATGAAATCTCCAATACCCAGAAAGGATTTGGGCAAATTCTAAACATATCAGGAGATATTAAAATAATTAATATTTTTAATGGAGTCCTTAAGTTTAAACTTAGGGAAAATAAAATATTAATGTGTACTAATATGAATCTGTGTTAGAGTGGTCCAAAATACATGGATCAAGCCAGATCTAATCTTAGCCGTTGATTAGGGACTTAATCTTGGCCGTTGAATCGTCAACAGGAAAAGTATAAGAGGAGGCTTGAGGGTCACTTGGAGATCACACCAGATGATCATTCATTCTATTCTCTAGAGTGAGGTTTGCTAAGAGAGATAAAATCAGTGATCAGGAGAGCAACTGAGAGGCATTGAGTACAGAGGAATGGAGAAGGTAGAGATTGTGCTGGGAGAGCAGCGCAGTAGCCAAGGAGGGTGACATAGAGCCAGCAAGGGCTCACGCAGGGCCACGCAGAGGTAGCCAAGTGCTGCCCAGAGCACCAGAGGGGCCAACGTCACTGACGCAGAGGCTCCCAGAGCTGACGCAGGGCCTCTTGGGGCTGTCGCAGGGCCAGCGTGAGACAGAGAGGGGTTGACACAGTCCAGATTGGTCAGATGTTGGGGTTGCAGGAGCAGTCTTGTGCTGAAGAGCTTCCGGAAGGGTTTTATGAGGTTTCAGCCGGGAGATTTCTCTCAAACTGTGACGTATAACTGCTAAGGAAATTCTCTGTTGGGTAGGCCAGTTATGGCACCCAGATTGTACTCTGATATTGCTTAATAAGAAAACCCTCTGAGAGCTGCATCGGTTTTCCCGCATTGGGTTTTTCTGGGGACATTGGTCCAAAAATAATGGTGTCATGTGGTGTGTTTGTTCTTGCTTCTTTTAGTTGTTGATCTGTAATATGTTGAGCATGCACTGGTATTTATTTTCAGTATTTACTTTGTAAATAACTTGTTAAAGAAAAATTATCAAGTAGGTAATCAGAAAAAGTGCATGAAGGGTTTAGAAACTTCAACATGTAAGGATGCAGCTATTAACGATATCTAATTGATGACACTCTCGTTTATCAATGTACAAGGGAGTTGACTTTTGAAGACAAGATGGAAGACCTAGCCTTGATGCATTGTTCCCTACACTTAAGAACTGATGGAAAAGATGATGGTCTGCATATGCATTGTTGACACCTAATCTTCATGATTGGGAATTTTATGTAAATAAATAAATTGGGAATGTGAACAGTCATCAGGGGATGAACTGAACAATCACTCCCTATTGTATATAACAATGAGTTACCTATGGAATAAGATAGAAATCAGTTTTACTGCCTATTGGAGTTACTGCCTGGCCTGTCATGGTATCAGAGCCAGTTCTCAAAATAAGTTGTAACTCCCTTCATTTTTGCTACTGTGGGTTGTACGCTAGTCTGAGCCCTGTCCACTGAGTGCTGTTCTCTGTCGTTCTGACCTGAGTATTGTTCTGACGCCTCTGTCATCAACGCCTCTGTCCTCTGCGTTTTTTTCAGTGAATTGGTATGCGTTTTACTGCATTATTGTATGCGCTGAATTGAAATGAAAACACTGTTGGATTGACTGTGTATTCGTGTTGATAATTTTCTCCTTTCCCGTTGTTTCTGCATTGGTTCTTTGCGGGTTTCTTACAGTTGCTGGTCGTGTGAGAGTTAACCGTCATGAATCGTCCATTGTAGAGTTGTTTGAGAGACATACTCTCTGTAACAGATATATAAATATTATCACTGCCTAGCATATATTTGATGGTCATGGCGTTTCTATCCGCTCCTCGTAATTCGAGGGATATTTAAAAGGCGCCTCCAAACCCTCGGTTGGTTTGAAACCTGCAAAGGACAACCGTGTGATGGTGGTAAACCGCTTAATTAATTTAAAAGGCGTAATGGTGGCACTCCGTGGTCTCAGCGTAATGGTGGGGTGAGAGAGGCCCGAACGCAGCGGAAGTGTAATGGTGGTGCAGCAAAATGGTGGTGCTGCCCGGTCGCAGCGTATTCGTGTTGCTCTCCGTGGTATTGCAAACTGCTAAAAAGTCGATTGCAACATAACGACTTGGCACTACGACAGCCGGTGGATGTTCTATTAACAATGCCCGATGTATTTTAATGTCTGTCTCTATTAGTATTTTCGGTGTGCAGCAAAAATTGGTATTTTCGGTGCAATGGAGGAGGAAATATTCTCTTTGGATTGAATAATATGTTGCCATACTTCTTTCTTTTAAAGTCTGGTCAATATATATATTGAATGACAGAGCGTTTTGAGTTTTTGAACTGTGGTATTAACGCTATTGAATAGTCCAGCGTATTGCACTGTGCGGTTGAAATAGTATTTGAACTGCGGCTTTATTGAGTGATATACACCGCCTATGAACTGCATTTGAATCCGTCTAGCGAATGGTCTATGGTATATATATTGCATGGTTTTCATTTGTGCGTGGAGCTCTTGTTTAATAGAAAAAAAAGGGGAGGTGATATGGAAATATTATATGAGGATATGTTATAAACTTTGGAGGTATTTGAAGAAAACATAGTGCATAAAGTATTTGAAATCTTTTTGCCCTTTTGAGTACAATTTCACTGTATATCAGCAGAAGTATTTTTTCTATCAGCAGAAGTTT
>APFE030624935.1:146083-157425 GCA_000404065.3 Pinus taeda | reverse complement strand
CAAGGAATTTTGTCGAAATGGAGCGAAATGAAGGGGATAGGGGGCTTCTAAATTCTTGGGGAAATTTTTGGGAGTGGGGAGGAATGTTGGGGAGAAGGGGAAAGTGGAATCTCAGAGATTGAGTGAGGGGAAGGGTCCAAAAGGGAAAAACACAAGCCCAACCTAGAAAATTGCCAGGTTGTAGCTAGAAACTAGGGTTTGAGGAAAAATGAGGAATTTGGCGGATCTAAGGGATGGGAAGTGTTTGATAAGGTACTTTAAGGATAGGGGAAGGTGTATGAACATCAGGAAACAAGTTTTTCCATTGATTTGAGCGTCCAAGAGAAATTGCCTTCAAAACCCTAGGAGAGGGAAATGAACCTTGCCTAGGCACAACTGAAGCATGGATAAGCTGTAAAATGACCCTATGGAACTTGACATGATGATGACAACCCTCTGAATGATGATAGGCTCGGCTGAATAGTGACATAGGTTGGCATTTGGGCAACTTTGAAAGAGTGAGAGCAAACCCTAGACCTAATGCCTAGTGACCAAATTTTGCTTGAAGACTCACTGAAATGACAAAATTTGACCTTGACACTTTGAAACTACTTTGTAAGAGCACATTTGATCCTCGAGGTACCCAACCTCTTGGATTATACCTGGCTACGCGAGCCCCGAAGAGGAGTAGCAGGACAGGTGGATGTCAGTAGAGACGGATGAAGATGGAGTGGCAGAGAGAGATATAGTGCATGATTCCTAGGACAACACGAGGCTAGCAAGCTGCAATAGTGCGAGAGGCACGGGAGTGTTGCACCAGTGCAAGATGGCACAGAGAGGTGTGCAACAGTGCGAGATGCAGGGAGTTGTTGCAGCAGCGCAAAGGTCAGAGAGGGAGCACTTGTCAGCGACAAAGGGAGCTTCAACATCGGGAGTGCCTTTAGCCTGATAGAGATGTTAGAGTTGGGAGATCAGTTACTTACTTCTCAGTAACTGAGTTGCAGTGCAGCAGTTAGCAGTGGTAGTGCTATGGGTAGCACGATGCAACATGATGAGAGGGGATGCAGTGTAGACGCAACAATGGTAGTGGTAGGGCCATGAGCAGCAACACGGATGTAGAGGGAGTTGTCGTACATATGCAGCAGTGGCAGTGGCAGAGCCATGGGTGGCAGTATGGGATGTAGCAATACAGATGATGGGCAGTAGGCCTAGCATCAGGGACCGATGCCAGTTGATCAAAGTAATACTTTGTGAGGAGTATTGATAGAGCATAGTCCTCGCTAACAGGGAGTGTTGATTTGGTGTAGCATCGGATGTGCTATAGCCACGAAATTTGGTGGAGGCTGAGGCACATGAGATCTCCAATACCCAGAAAGGGTTTGGGCAGATTCAAAACAGTTTGGGAGATATTAAAATAATTAATATTTTTAATGGAGTCCGTAAGTCTAAACTTAGGGAAATTAAAATATTAATGTGAATTAATATAAAACTGTGTCAGAATGGTCCAAAAGTCATGGATCAAGACAGATCTAATCTTAGCCATTGATTAGGGACTTAATTTCGACCGTTGATTTGTCAACGAGAGAAGTATAAGAGGAAGCTTGAAGGTTACTTGGGGAACACATAAAGAGATCAAGATTATGACTTTCTGGGGCTGGGTTTGTTGAGAAAGTTGAGAGAGTGATCAGAGTTGCAGCTGAGGGGTAGTGAATACATGAGCAGAGAGGCAAAGATAGTACAGGAACTGCTGGAATAGCCGGGAAAGCTGACGCAGAGGGCAGAAGCCGAAATTGCCGAGAACAATCGGAACTGTCGAGAACAACCGGAACTGTCGGGAAAGCTAATGCAGAGGGCAGAAGCTGGAACCGAGAACAATCGAAACTGCCGAGAACTACCAGAACAACCGGGAAAGCTGATGCAGAGGGCAGAAGCTAGAATTGCTGGAATAGTCGGAATTGTCGGAATAGCCAGAAAAGTTGACACAGAGGGAAGAAGCCAGAACTACTGGGAATGGCCGGAATTGCCGGAAGAACTGGGAAAGCTGATGCAGAGGGCAGAAGTCGGAACTGCTGAGAACAACCGGAATTGCCGGGAACTGTTGGGAAAGCTGGCGCATAGGGCAAAAGAGGCTGACGTTGGGGTTTTTCGTGGGGCAGATTGGAGCTGAGGAGCTGCCAGAGTGTTTATCCGAGGTTTCAGCTGGAGCATCTGTCTCCGAAGGAGAGGTACTACTGCCGAGATTATTCTCTGTTGGGTGAGCCGGTTTTGGCACCCATATTGTATTAAGAAACTAAATAATAATAAAATCCTTAGATAGTTGCACCGGTTTTCCCGCATTGGGTTTTTCTAGGGACATTGGTCCAAAAACAACGGTGTCACTTGTGTGCTTGTTTTGTTTCTTTCAGTTGATGATCTGTAATGTGTTGAGCATGTACTTGTATTTATTTCCAGTATTTACTTGGTAAATAACTTGTTAATTAACAAAACAAGTAGGTAGGACTAAATCAGAAAGTACATGAAGGGTTTCTAACGGGTTAGACTTAGAAATTCTAACAATTTTGTGCCTTGGAAACCCAAACCCTAGCCTAACTTCAACTTAAGGCTTATTTTGAGGGTTTTCTCTATTATTTCGTTGATTTAGTATTATAGCAAACCTTTTCTTATATTTTATATCTATAGGTATTCCTTTATTGTTGTATATCAAGAAATCCTAGTTTATAGAAGTCTTAATCAAGTCTAGGTGCATGATAAATTGCTCCTTTATTAAGAAGAATTGAGCCTTGTCCATCATAGAGTGCCTTTACCTAGTCTATATTTTCATCACTTTGAGTCCTAAACTTAGAGTACCCTAATAGGTGAGTACTGGGAAGCCTCCCTTGCGGTGAAATTCTGTTAAAGAGCAGGGGGTAGAGTGTTGAGATGACGGTGGCAATCTCCCTCATTGTTGCTACAGGGTTTGGCCCTTGCCTTGTAAATTCCCTCACAAGGCCTACTAGATTTTGTAGCAACATGGACTGCTTGTAGGATGCGTAGCTATTGCCTATATCCACTAAGGAAGTATATATTCTTGTCTATGAAGTGCCACTATCAACTTGAGCCTTCAAGAACTCGAAGAACCATCTTTTAAAGCATCTGCGAAAATCGCAGAAAGAGCTTGAACAATTGTTCTTGCCCCTTGGAAAGGTTCCTAGAGGTGTCTAAAGTAAAACCATCTAGCCATCCTTTATTTTAGTTGTCTCCATTACCTATTTGGATATGCAATAGAACATTGACAGACTAATTGAGAGAATGTAAGCTTGGAAACTTTAACAACTTTTGGACATATTTATGATAATCTGCCTTTGACAATAAACCTTGCTATATTGTTTGAAGAAATATTATTTTGGGTGCAATTTGAATCTTCCATATAATATGTCTCTTTTTGGGGTCTTTTGTGTTGAGAAATCAATGCTTGTAGTAATTAGGGATTTGATTCCTCTTTCTTGATAATTAATTGTGATGTGTGTTGGTTTCTTTTACTTCTTTATTATGTTATCTTTCGTCAAGCAATTACCAAATTAAAAGTGCACGAAGATCACAAAAACAAGAGACACAAGATGTAGGCACTTAGCTAGGGCAAAACTCCTATGAAAGGGATAACCCAGTCAAACTCTTCCTCTAGTAGATACAAATCAAGATGAGAAACTTCAAGGCCATTTTGACCTAGATAGGACCTCCTCCAGTCACCATGCCAACCCTTCCTTTAAGTAGACAAACTTTGCCAAATCCTCCAAGTGTCAGCTTATCAAATACTTCTTCAAACTAGAATTTTGGCCCCCTAGCAACAAAATTTCAGACCTGCAGTTATTGCAAAAAATTTGGTCCTTGCAACTTACCCAGAAACATTAGAAAACTGTCACGTGTGAGAGAGAGAGATGCTCCAAACTTTGATTTTTCTTCTTCCTTGAATTAGGTCTTCTTTCTTGCAATACACTCTTCTTTTTCATCCTTTTTCTCTTGCAGATCAAACTTGTTGAGTGTGTGCTCCAAATGAGTCAATCTGTCTCTATTTATACTGCTTCCACATGGTCGAAATCCCTCTAACTAGGCCGACTTCTGTAGGGCATGGCCGACTTGGTGAGGAGGGGTAAAATGATTGTTTTGACTTAAAAGTAATTTTCTTTACATGATACAAAAGCCCAAGAAGTGTTTAATAAATGTGACAAAGACTCTTTTGACTCAAGACAAAACCTAGAAGCCTTCAATGGAGGCTATGACCTAAAATATAAATAAAAGAGCATGAAACCCATGCCTTAATTTTTTTTTCTTTTCTTTATTACAACATGACTCGAATACAGTTATCAAGACCGACACTAGTTACATTCTTCAACACTTCCTCTTAACTAGGGAGGTATTCATAATTATACATATGTAATAGGTACAGGGATGAACTCAAAATGATATGATCTAGGAAGAGTCACAACACACGTATTGCTACAGATTAGATACTTGACCAAGGTATCTGACTAGGTGGGACTAAGGTGTGTTCCAAGCTTCAACCACTATAGTAACCATCAGGCTTCAACTCTAACAACAACCCAAAGATCTAGGTATCGTATCCCAGGTCGGAGCTCCACAAGACCAATGATACCCTCCCTACTTTGGGATCTAGACATCATCACATAGGCCGGCCAAATGTCCTCCCAAGCATCAGCCACTCAGGCCTAGATGCTTCAAATCACCCTATCTACTAAATCTGTAATGTCAACTAGTCCAAGCATGCTTCTAAAATATTTGAACTTCTTATTTGGAAGAGCTTTTTGTCAATACGTAAGCTACCTGTTCATCAGTTGGAATTTATTGTAGCTTCACAACCCCATCCTGCACCAAACTTCGAATATAGTGGTACTTGTTATTAATATGCTTCGTCCTAGTATGGAACATGGAGTCTTCAGACATCTTGATGCTGCTTTGATTATCACAATTTATCACTGTAGGATCTAATGGTCCTCCAAACAAATCTGATAGAAGCTTTCTTAACCAAACTCCTCCTTTTCTGACTTCACATGCAACAACATATTTAGCCTTAGCACTACTTAAAGCAACTATATCTTGTTTTCTACTCATCCAAGAAATCATTGCGGATCCAAAACTGAAACAACCACCGATGGTGCTTCTTCTATCTGTCTCACTGCCACCCCAATTAGAGTCGGTAAAACCTATTAATCGAATCTCCTTCCCATCATATTTTAGGCAGTGATGAATAGTTCCACGTAGGTATCTCAAAATGTGCTTTGTGTTGATTTGGGGTAGCATTGAATGTGCTCTAGCCACGAAATTTGGTGGAGAGGTTGAGGCACATGAGATCTCCAATACCCAGAAAGGGTTTGGGCAGATTCATATTAATGTGTATTAATATGAATCTATATTAGAATGGTCCAAAAGACATGGATCAAGCCATATCTAATCTTAGCCGTTGATTAGGGACTTAATCTTGGCCGTTGAGATGTCAACAGAAAAAGTATAAGAGGAGGCTTGAGGGGCACTTGGAAAAAACACTAAGGGAGACCAGTCAGTTCAATTTTTGGAGCGGGGTTTGCTGAAAAATTGAACCAGTGGTCTGGAGAGCAGTGAGGAGGCAGCAAGTACGGAATAGGGAGACGGGAGATCAATGCAAAAGAGGCAGACGCAGAGCCGGAGGAAGCCACGCAGAGGCAGCAGAGACTGCACAGAGCCAAAAGGGCCTGCGTCATCCATGTAGAGGCTGCAGGAGTGACACAGAAGCCCAGAGAGGCTGCGCAAAGCCTCAACAGGCTGATGCAGAGGGTTTCAGGCTATAACAGAGGTTAGTAGGGCCTACGCTGGGTTTAGGAAAGTGCTGGAAGTTTGTCTATCTGTGGGTAAGCCAGTTTGGCACCCTGTTGTACAAGAAAATTACTGAATAATAAAATCCTCCTTTGCTGCACCTGTTTTCCCACATTGGGTTTTTCCGGGGACATTAGTCCAAAAAAACTGTGTCAATGTGTGCATATTTTTGTTTCTGTATTACGATGTAATATCTGCAACAATATTTACTTTAATGTTTGTTGAAGTAATTTCATGAGTAACTTATGATGAAATAAGTAGGAAAAGTAAATTAGTGGCTGCAGTGATAGAATTTTCACACTTTGCAACTATCCAATGATCATGACGAGGTTCCATCTGAAATAAACTTAGAATATTTACAACAAAGCATATATTCGGTCTAGTGTCAAGTGCATCAAGGAGCCAACCAACTTTTGGTAACTTGTGGGATCAACAAGACTAGAATCAAAACTTCTCAACTTTTTTAGATTTGTGATCATTGGAGTTGTCATGGGCTTGGAGTCCATCATACTGAGCTTTTGTAACATCTTGATTATATACTTTCCTTGACTAAGATATATCTCACCGGGTTTCTACCAAACTTCCAAGCCCAAGTAGTAATGCATAAGTCCTAGATCTTTCATTTCAAATTGAACTACTGGCATCTTCTTGCATTCTAGAATTCTGTGCTCCACACTTGTAACAAATAAATCATTCACATATAAAAGTATAATGACTGGTTTGTTCTTCGCTATCTTTATGTAGAGGTTTGCATCTGCAGAACTTTTGACAAATCCAATCCTTAAAAGATAGGAATCCATTCTTGCGTACCAAAACCTAGGAGCTTGCTTCAAGCCATATAGAGCTTTCTTTAAGAAAATTATGACTCGGATCATCCACATTATTATGTACATCTTGTCGACATTTTGAATCCCAAAGGGGATCCATCTTCAGGACAAAAAGTGAGTCACAGATCGAGAGAAGAGTTTACCGACCAAAAACCAGATAAATAAATACCTAATGAATGAACAAAATATAATAAAAATCTGACTAATTCTTAATTTTTAAAAATAAATATATTAAAACTAAACCTAAATAAAACAAACATTAATAAAATGACTATATAAAATAAATAATAAACAATTAATATATTTTAATTAATTTATTTAAGTAATTAATAATTTATTGTTGAAATAGATACTAATTAATAATAATCAATTTGAATGAAATAACTAATCACTATAAATAATTAATTTTAATTATAATAAATAATTTATTTATTTATGATAATAAATTTTTATAAAATTTTTGCTAGAAACCTAAATTCATTTAATAAAAATAATAATAAAATTTTATTAATTTGTCGAAATAGATAATTATTAATAATAAATAATTTATTTATTGAAAAATGCTTGAAACCTAATTCGCTTAATTAGTAATAAATTATTATTTTTATATTTTGAAATAAATAAAAATTATTATTATTAATTAATTAAATTAATAATTTTTTACTCATATTTAACTTATATTACTAATAATTATTTATTGAGCTGTTAATAATAATCAATTATTTATTCTTAATAAATAAATGATATTTATTCTGAATAAATAATTATTAATAATAACTCAATCAGCTATTAATAATTAATTATTTAACTAATAATTTTGAATTAATATATTTTAATAGAATAACCAATTAATGAATTAATTAAGATGTTAGTTAAATGGTTTGTATATCATTTATATTTCTAAAGAGATTTAGGGTAAGGAGAGAGGGTTTTACCTTAGATACTATACCTCAGAAGATCTTGAAGCATTGATATGCCTAATCAGGGGAAACCAATTTTCATTGATCTCATTCCCACTATATCTGTTGAGGTTATGCGGATATTTCATAATCTCAAGTGGCTCTTTGATTTCCTCTTTTGATAATGATCTTCCCTGGTGATAATTTTGGTGTTCTTCAAACAAACAGATGCTTGGTTTTCGAGGAGTGTTCTGCAAGGGCTGAAGTGCACGATCTCCCATTCTTAATATCTGCCCCGTGCTCTTTAAGTCTTGTTTTTAAAGATTGCCCTGTCTCTCTAATATAACTTCTGCCGCAAGAACAATCAATCTTATAAACTCCCTTGAGCTGTTGTTGATCGATGTTATCCTTGCAGATCTCATTCTTTGCTTAATCATCTCACATGTCGTAAACTGTGTGAAAATGTCATTCTTTCTTAAAATTTGGGCGATCTTATCCGTAACTCCTTGAATGAATGGGAGATAAAGTTTCCCGCAATTTTCTTGAGCGCCCTTGGAGAGGACCTTTCCTTCAACGCTTTTTATAGCTTTCTTAATATCCTTCTCCTTGTATCCCATATCCTTAAAAACAGATATTAAGTGCTTAATTTGTTCATTAAGGTGATCAGAGTCAGATATTCAATACGTATATCCTTGGAATTTTTGAATGCAAGATTTTCATCAAATATGACATCCCTGTTGACTTCAATTCACCTTTCTTCTTTAATGTAGATCCTATAAGCCTTTGATGAAAGGCTATAACCAACGAAGATACCTTTTATGCTTATAGAGTCTAGCTTTGTTCGCTTGTCTTTTGGAACATGTATGTATGTAGGGCATCCAAATATTCGGAGATGGTCTACACATGGCTTCCTTCCTGAGAATGCTTCTTTTAGTGTCATATTATCAAGGATTCTACGAGAACTTCTATTTTGTATGTATTCTGTTGTCATGGCTGCTTCTCCCCATAGGAATTATGGTAGGTCTTGATCAAATGTCATAGTTCTTATGCATTCGTCAATGGTTCTATTCTTCCTTTCTGCTACTCCATTTTGTTCAGGATTGTAGGGAACTATGAGCTCCCTCTTAATCCCTGTTTCTTTGCATTAGTAACTTGATTTTGGCATAATATTACAAGTAGTACGAGTAGCCAAGCATCACTTACAAGGTATTGATATTGTGTTATGGTTTTAAACAGCAAACATAGACACAATTACATGAGTTTTAAGATATATTTTTATTGTGAAAAAATAGGACCAATGTCTGGAATGATATGAATGCAATGATTTTATTTTTTTCCATTCTTAAAAAGCACTAGAGAGTTTTGCTTCCTGAGAGAAATAGATACAACTCTCATTAGATATTATGAATGCAATGATTTTATTTTTTTCCATTCTTAAAAAGCACTAGAGAGTTTTGCTTCCTGAGAGAAATAGATACAACTCTCATTAGATATTATGTGGTAACGATTTTTGCTACTAAACCTGCTGGCCTCACTTGCAGGGCAGCCACATTGCAATGGAATGGAGAAGGTGCATTTTTGTTCACATCAAGTAGTGCCGTTTATGCTTGCAATGATAATGGACTGTGCCTTGAGGTAACCGTGTGCTCTTCTATGCAATTATTTATAACATAAATTTTGTTCTGTGAACCACTTTTATAAGTTTTTAAACTTCCAGATTTGGGAATACCAAAGACACTTTCAAGGCAATAAATTCTGAAATTAATATGTTGGGTTAGTTAAATTATTAGATTAAGTACATTGACGGTTATATTTTTCACCCCCTGATGTATTATAGTGATGAGTAACCAAAGACTACTTTTAGTTATTTACCTTACCCCAGTTTCTGTTGACTTTCTTTATTGTCACCTGACCTCTCTCCAAAATCTCAAATATGCTAGCACAATATTACGTGATAATTGAAAGGCTATTTGTGGGACCTTACCAACTTTAAGCTTAGATTGTATATTCTTTGTTTGGGTTTCAGGATGGATTATCAGATGCCAGTGTTTCACATGGTGAGCTTGACACTATAGGTTTTCTTTGCTTCACAAGAAATTTCTGAAAGATGATATGTTATCATATCCATGAAATTCCTACATTGGACCAAAATATAAAGATTCATATAATTGCTGACATAGGGATTCTATTGATTGTTAAGTATGAGCAGTCAAGAAGACTTCGAAATGTAGAATACAAGGGTTGGGTCATGAAAAATGTGTTATGAATAATATATATATATATAAAATAATGTAAGTAATAATAAACATAAACAATGATTAATTAACTAATAGTTAGTATTAAGAGGCATGTTTTAAAGACATGACTATTTGTGAATAGGTACCTACCTAGGTATTTCAACAAGTTTTCACTTTCAATTGTAATCATCATTTCATTTGTATTCAAATATTCTTTTATAATATATTATCTGTCCCATGATGGACATTGGTATTAGAGCATACTGCTGATGTATACGAACTTTGTTTGTTACATTGGTATTAGAGCATTCCTCTGAGTATATGAACTTTGTTTGTTACATTAGTACTAGAGTATTCCTATGAGTATATTAACTTTGTTCATTACATTGGTATCAGAGTTGTTTGATCTTTTGGCCGCTCAACCGTTGCACAAAGCCACGTTCTTCGATCCTGACCTTTGACAATTAATATTTATCAACCCTGTTGTCTTTGAAGCGTTTCGTTACAAGAATTTGGAGTTTCTCCATTTTGCCATTTGGCCTTTGGCCATAAAAGAATATGTATATATATATATATATAACAAAGCCTTTGGCCATATTTAAAAAATAAATAAATAAAAGAGAAAAAAACCAGAAAAAAAGAAAAAAAGTTATAAAAAAATTAGAAAAGGGAATATTATTATTAAAAATAATGATAAATATAGAAAATTAAAAAAAGAGAAAATGTATATTATAATAAAAGGAGAGAAATATATAGTTATATAAAAAAAAAAGTAAAATGTTTATAATATAAGAAAACAAATCAGAAACAAAAATAAAAAAATGTTGAGGGCACACACCAGTAGCCGCTGTGCTAAAAAAAATATTTTCCATCGTCGCTATTGTCATTGCCATTGCCACTTGGAGTCGCCTTCGCCAGTTCCTGTCTTGGCTCAGAACACCACCAGACTCCCCTCTACCCCTTGCCACCACTGATGTCGACTCCCCAGCCACCGCTAAACCACTACAGCCATCACAGTCGTCACCTGATTTTCGACAGCCTACCGAAACCACTACAGCCATTGCCAGACCAAATCACAGTCGTTCTGCCATTAATCTGCGATCTTTGGCGATTTTATTCACACATGTCACTCGTTACTGCAACTCTGCGATATCGACACATTTATGCCCAACCTTCTTAGCCTCCACTGCAAACACTTCATTGCTCTGCTGCTGTACACTGTTTGTTGTTCGTACAAGCATTGCATAATAACTATTTGCTACTTATTGTTAACCATAGACTCATACTATCATATAAAAAAATACTTATGTGTTATAGCATCAACTGAGCATTTTTTCAAATGCCCTACAATCAATTAATCAACTATTGGACCATACAGTGCATAAAGCAACATACAATAAAGGTTGTGACGTTTGACCATTCATATTATTTATGTTTGACTCAATGTTACTTGGGAGCGGGAGCGGAAACGGGGAGCGGGAGTGGAAGCGGGAGCGGGAGCGACCATTTTCAGAAGCTCCCGGTTTGGGAGCGAATCCGGGAGCGATTTTTTAAAA
>APFE030624935.1:106353-140758 GCA_000404065.3 Pinus taeda | reverse complement strand
GGTAATGAAAGGAAGGTCTAGTAATATTATAATTATAATAATAATAATAATAATAATAATAATATTTTTTAATGGAGAAATTATAAAATATTATTATTAAAGTACATAGTATAAATGAAATTATATGTTAGAAAAAAAATATAAAGCTGGTGTATGTTGACAAGGAATTATTGGGATTGGGTGAATATTTGTAAATAATGTAAATAATAAATAATGGGGAATAGGAAAATGAAGAGACATTGGAAGGTGAAGCCCAAGTGTCTCTCCCTCATTGTATATATCCATGAGCAATCTTAATAAAGAAACATAATTCATTTTGAGGAGTTACCTTTTAGTATGACATGGTATCAGAGCTAGTGCCATTTTTGGCTCTTCTCTCCTGCTCTTGTGACTCCTGTCAATTTCCTGCCATTAATTTGTCGCTCTTTTCTGCTCTTTTTTATGTAGTTTTCCCTATCTATCCGTAAAATCAGTCTTTGCATTGGTCCAACTTGCCGGATTCTCTATCTCTGTAATCTATTATCGCTGCTTAGAAACCAATACGTTAGATTGAATTGAATCGACACTCAATTGTTGAGTGATGAAGGACTGTACTTGGTGCCTTTGAAGGACTGTGCTCGGTGCCGTTGAAGGATTGTGCTCGGTGTGCGTTGGTGTTGTTCTTACCCGTGTTGAAAAACGAAACTTCATTGGCTGATATGTTGCTTATACATTGAATTATATTACGCTGTGTCGACATGTTGTGTTGAAACGCTGTGGTGAACAGGACGCAGTGTTGAACGGAGCGTTTAACGACGTGTTTGAAGTGTTGTTACCTCCGCTCTTCATACCACCGGTTGTCTCCTCCACATTCATACCTCTACACACCACCGGGTGTCTCCTCCCCACGTCATCATCCTCCCCACGTCATCATACCTGGTGTATGCATTACGTTGAATATATGCATAGTTAATACCACTCCAATGCCCAACCCATACTACGCCTGGCCCATATCACAGCTGTTGAACCCCATATACCTTTGAATGCTACCATATTACTTATAACATTGGCTTGTATCGCCCCCATCCACGACACCCAAACCGCTTGATTGTGGTTGCTTTGCTCCCATTACGTTGTTTAATCTGTGGTTTTTAACTGCGTTTTTTAATATATAACTACCACAGTCTCGTTTTTAATACATGTGTTTTCTCCGCCATTTCATTTCATAAATCCGCGCTCCCATACACCTCGACCTCCATACGCCTCAACCTCCATACCTCAGCATACTGGACTGTATAACACACACTAGACTGTATACTGCTTTGCAAACTGCCCTTCTTTGACCCTTAATATCGCTTCCCCATATGTTCATTACTATTGCAATACCTCCAAACCGTCGTTGATACCAGAGTTGCGTTGCTCCATATCATGTGACGCTGGAACAATATATGTTATTTGAGTTTTTATTTGGAAGGGATGTATCTGGGTACTGTTTAACAGATTTTTCCATTTGGGTTGTCAATAGTGGCATTTTAAAGTTTTTGATATAAATTTAATTTTCTGGGTTCCATATTTCCGTTGGATCCCCAAGTAATACCTCTGTAGCTTATATCAAAGTAGATTTTTTTATACCAGAAGTGCAATTTCTTACAACATATAGGCAATAGGAATACATTTTTTTTTTTACAGTACACATTTAAAATGCATTCATTAATATCTATTGTTGAAGTGGTTCTCTCTGGCAAGGAGAACTATCCTGAGTGGTCTCAAAAGATCAAGGCTCAAGCACACTCATTTTCAATAGCTGTGGAAAGGAGTCTGTGAAGGTGTAGGAGACAATGCACCTGGAAAGCCCACTTTAGACAAGGAGTTCGCCATTTGGGAAAACAGGAACAACAAGGCCTATGCCTTGCTTGCAGCATCTGTAAATGAAGAGGTGATTCTCCATATTTCTCCATTTTCAAATGCTTTTGAAGCCTTACAGAAGTTGAAAGAACTCTATGACTCACACTCTGAACTTGAATTTGTCCAATTGATGATTAAATTGTTTAGTCTGGAATTGAAAAATGATGGTTCTCTTGTTTTAGAATCAAAAGTAAGATCTATTATGCATGATATCAAAGGCACTGATGTTCAACTAGACATTCCTCTTATAGCTTTTGTCAAGGCACTTTATCCCACTTATTCAAATTATCTTGAGTCATTGCAAGCAAATGGAAACCTCAAATATATTACCTTTGACTCCCTTGTGAAGAAAGTTGTTGAGAGAGAGAAAGATTTTGGGAAGAAGACAGCTCCTTAGTCTTCTGAAGAAACTGTGTATCTTGCACATAGAGAGAAGAATCATGCCCAAGATTCTTCTAGAGGAAGAAGAAGAATAAATTTCAGAGGCAGGGGGTAGACACTTTCAAGGAGAAAAGTCTGATGTTCATTGCATATGTTGCAATAGAGATGGACATGATGCATATACATGTAAGTTGCCTTGAGACAAAATTGAGCAGGAAAGAAATCAAGCCAAAGGTAAAACCAATGACAAAGAGAAAGGTAAAGCACCTGAATCTGCTCACTATGTTGTGGCACATTGTAATATTGGAGTAACTGAAGACTTGTTTAATGCTTCACTTGTTTCTTGTAAAAATGATTGGTTGCTTGATTCAAGAGCAACTTGCCACATGACTTTTAGAAGAGATTTTTTTGAAGAATTTATTGACAATGTTGATGGAGCAGTATACTTTGTAGACAAATCAAAACTCAAGCCATCAGGGCTTGGCACAATCAGGCTCAAATTTCCTGGTCTTCCAGACTTTGTTTTGCATGATGTTTTATATCTCCCACAACTGAGGAGAAACTTGTTGTCCTTGGTCCACATCCGCGAGCAAGGACACTCAATTCATATGTTTGATGGCAAGGTTGAGGTCAGAAAAGCATCGGATCACTCACTTGTCATGACGAGGGTAGAAGAAGAAAGACTTCTGAAGTTGCAAGGTACCTCTGCTCGTGCACAAAATTTTTCATACAATTCTCATTATGATGAAGGTACATTTCCATCAAGTCTTTTATGGCGTGCTAGATTTGGACACTTGAACTATGACAACCCTTGCTTGTTGAAGAAAAATGGTGTTACTGGTTTGCCTACAATTCCTATGAAACTTAAACAATGTGATGCTTGTATTCTAGGAAAGCATAGCAAATAGTCTTTTCATGATTCACAATCCAGAGCACATAGAAAACTTGAACTCATTCATTCAGATTTATGTGGTCCAATGCCTGTTCCTTCTGCAAATGGAAATAAATATATGATGACATTTATTGTTGACTACACCAGAATGTGTTGGGTTTATTTATTGAAGAATAAATCTGATGCTTTTCAAACATTCAAGAACTTTCATACATGGATTGAAAATGATGCACAATCTCATATTAGCTCTATTCACACTGATAATGGAAAATAATACACTTCAAATGAATTTGAAAACTATCTTCACCAGCATGGGATCAAACATCAAACAATTGTGCCTTATAATCTCCAATAGAATGGAGTAGCTAAAAGAATGAATAGGACAATCTTAAATATGGTACGTTCCATGATGTTTTTCAAGAATGTAAAATTGATGTTTTGGGCTGATGTAGTTCTATGTGCTGTGTATGTAAAGAATAGATGCCCATCTAATGCTATTAGAAACAAGACTCCTTATGAAATGTGGTATGGTCATATTCCTTCGGTAAAGCATCTTAGGGTCTTTGGTTCCACCTGTTATGCCTTGATGCCAAAAGAACAAAGAAACAAACTTGGTGCAAGGAGTCGTAAGTGTATCTTCTTGGGGTATTCAAATACCTCCAAAACATACCGTCTCTATGATGAAGTTAATAAGAAGTTTGTTGTATCTAGAGATGTCATCTTTCTTGAATCTTCCAAAGATGACAATGTTGTTGAGTGGCAGCTTGATCACTTGGATAGATTCAAACATGCAAAATCGTTTCAAGAATTTGATAATCAGATTCCACATCTTCAAGGGGGAATTCCTATACTGGATCAATCTGTGGAATCTTCTTCTGAAGCACTCTCTCCCCCACATGAAGCTCCAGCCACTGATGATACTTTGAGTGGTGTGATTGACAGAATTGGGTGACTCAATCTTGATTCAATCCGAACTTAGTCAACTGAGCATCCTGGGCCATCTCAGAAAGCTCTCCAAAATGGCTGACAAAGACACTTGAAAGTGTTCATCTTGATGAGGTTGGAAAGACAGGAACAAGAAATTCAACCAGGCAAAATGCAGGTGATGTAGATGATTCTGATTTGCCTGTTGATATGGACGTTTCTTATGATTGTGAACTAAATTTGTCTACAGATTTTGAATCGACTTCCTTCTAAGAAGCCACTTCGCATGATGAATGGAAAGAAGCGATGTAGAAGGAATAGGATGCCTTGATAAAGAATGGCTCTTGGAAACTAGTTGATCTTCCATTGGGAACCAAACCAATTGGCTGCAAGTGGGTCTACAAGAACAAGTATAAAGCTGATGGCTCACTTGACAAGCATAAAGCCAGGCTTGTGGCAAAATGTTTTGCACAAAAGGAAGGGGTCGATTATGAGGAGAATTCCCCCCGCTCCCCCCCCCCCCCAACAAAATGGGCTAGCATCTGGACAGTCTTTACCTTGGCAGGTCAAAACTGTTGGAAAGTGCATCAAATGGATTTAAAAACTACTTTCTTGAATGGAGATCTGAAAAAGAATGTTTTTATGTTCCAACGAGAGGGATTTGTTGTGAAGGGCCAAGAACACAAAGTATGCAAACTTGTGAAATCCTTGTATGGCCTCAAGCAAGCACCGCGAGCCTGGTATGAAAAGTTAATTGAGCATCTTCTGAAACTCATCTTCAAACATTATGAACTTGATGATGCAACTTTGTTTGTCAAGAAAGTTGGCAAAACAGTTGTATATCTTGTGGTATATGTAGATGATCTTTTGATGACAGGGAATAATGAGAGCTACATTGCATCCATAAAGAAGGAATTGAGGAATGGTTTTGAAATGATTGACTTGGGCTATGTTCACTCTTATCTTGGTATTGAAGTAACTCAACATCCGAAATCTGTATTCCTCTCTCAAAAGAAGTGCATTGGAGATCTGTTGAACAAGTTTGGCATGGCTGAGTGCAATCCTTTGACTTACTCTAATGGAAAAGAACTTGAAGCTCACATCCATTGAAGGAAAAGAATATGAGGATGCAACAAAGTATAGACAACTTGTAGGAAGTCTTAACTACTTGACTACTACTAGATCGGACATTTCATTTGTTGTTGGAATCCTCTCCAGGTTTATGCAAAAGCCTTGTGAGGGACATTGGTTTGCTGCAAAAAGAGCTCTAAAATACTTGAAGGGAACTCAAGACTTTGGACTCAAGTATACACAGGTGGGCGACTTCAGCTTGATTGGATAATCTGTCTGATTCAGACTTCAATGGAGACAAAGAAACTGGGGTATCTACTTCAGGTTATGCTATGAGTCTTGGATCAAGAGCTGTCTCTTGGAGATCACGCAAGCAATCAGTTCCAACAGATTCCACAACAAAGGCAGAATATGTGTCAGCAACTGAGGCAACAAAAATGATTGTGTGGCTTAGGAAAATTCTGGAAGATTTGAAGGCAAAACAAATGCATTCAACTCCACTCGTGATTGACAACACCTTTGCAATAAAGTTGGCAAAGAACCCAAAAATCCATGATCAAATGAAGCACATCAATACAAAATACCATCTGATTCGACATCATGTTGAAGCCAAGACAATCCATCTACGCCATTGTTCCACTAACGGGCAGATTGCAAACATATTCACCAAAACGCTTGGAAGAGAAAAGTTCAAAAGATTCAGAACGATGCTTGGACTCACCAACATCCCTTAAGATTAAGGGGGGAATGTTGACACCTAATCATTGGGATTGGGTGAATATTTGTAAATAATGTAAATAGTAAATAATGGAGAATAGAAAAATGAAGATACAGTGGGAGGTGAAGCCTAAGAGCCTCCCTCTCATTGTATATATCCATGAGCAATCTTAATGAACACAATTCATTTTGAGGAGTTACCTTCTGGCTTGATAGTGTAAATCACTAAAGGAGAAGGGATATTTAATTAATATAAAAAATTTAAAAAATAATATTATAAAAGTGTGTTGAGAAAGGAATTCAAGAAAAGAACGGAAGATGAGTTCCACACGACAAACATCATTTTGGACTATATGTCTGTTTTGTAAAACATTGAGTATCCTTGGATTCATAAAAATTGCGAATTATGTTGTCCAACATTTCGAAAATTATTTAATGCGGAAGAATTTCAAGATGTGAACTGATGCAAATGATAGAACGAGAGGAAAAAATTACAAAACTGAAACAAAAATTAACAGAGAAGGACGAAGGAATATTTCGTCGAAGGGACCATAGCCAAAAATTACTTGCAAAGGTCAAGAAGTCGAAGGAAAGAAAGAAAAAATTAGAAGAAAATGAATGTGTCGAGAATGAATTCAACGAGAATTTATCAAAGAAGGAAGAAGAAAATTCACGCTTAAAAGACTTGAATTAGAGGTTATTAGAACAAATCAGATATGTAAAGATGAGAAGCTTAAAAGTCAAAACATTGAAAATATGGTTGATGAATCAGAAACCAAAGAACCCTTACGTCTCAGAAACCATAATCAAAGTCTATTCACTCAAATTAAGGAATTTAAGGATGATAAGAAATCATTAAAAAATAAGTTAGAAGAACTACTCACGAAAGAAGTATCAAAGTCTTTAGACGTAACAGTCCAAGTCAAAGAAAAGGGAACAAACACAGGTCCCATTAATCTCACAGTTCAGACAAATCCAAATCCAACTGAAGTGAGGACGTACTCAAAGGTTGCAGTTCAAACGATGGAAATTCCAAGTGATGATTCAGTAACCAACTCAACAACATCGACACCTAAAGCAAATCAGGAGATTGCCAAACGAATGATAAGGAAAAATCAAATTGCCAATACTCCTTATTGGCATCCGAACCAAAAGAGCAGACATGCCAATCAGTCTGCATATCTGTATCTCTGAAAACAAAAACAAAAAGCTCATGTTTGAAGAATAATGATGTCAGCACAATCCAGACTGACAATAACAAATTATCCTAGCTATCACGTTATTGCCAAGCTCCACAAAAGATTAATTTAGGATGGTCCAATCCCTTCTCAGTGCAGTAGTTTTGTTTATCACTTAGAGGATCCTATGGTTTTGTATCAACGAAGATGACAACTTCAAGAATTCTTGATAAGCTTTGAGGACAAATCTTTTATGAAGAGGAAGGTAATGTTATGAATAAAATATATATAATAAATAGTACAAATAATATAAATAATAATAGACATAAACAATGATTAATTAACTAATAGTTAGTATTGAAGAGACATGTTCTAAGGACATGACTGTTTGTGGAGAGGTACTTGCCTAGGTATATAAGCAGGCCCTCACCCTCAATTGTAATCATCATCTCACTTGTATTCAAATATTCTTATATAAAATTATCTGTCCCATGATGGACTTTGGTATCAGAGCATATCGCTGAAGTATACAAACTTTGTTCGTTACATTGATATTAGAGGATTCCTTCGAGTATATGAAATATATGAAATTTGTTCGTTACATTGGTATCAGAACATTCCTCTGAGTTTATGAACTTTGTTCGTTACATCGATACCAGAGTATTCCTCTAAGTATACGAACTTTGTTTGTTACAGAATGGATGTGCCCATTAACCACCAATAATTTATTGAGAACAAGTATAACAAGTATAAAAACTTATTTCTTTTCAACGAACAAAATTGTAGCGTTCCTATTACTTCAAAATAAAAGTATTACATTTCAATACCTGAAAGCCCTGTTGTTGCACAGATTGTCACGACAACGCACAGACTGGGTGCTGTCACCCTGATCCCTGATTTCTTCGTTTAAGCTTGTCTCCCGCGGCTAAGGGGGGTAGACCCTATGGGACAATGGATGACCAACTGTGGACCAGTTGGGTTGGGAGACACGAGGGGAAACAAGCACTTATTTGATTTTATTAAGTTAATAGACCAGTGCCTTATGGAGTTAATGGCTGAATGGTTATTTATCAAATGCTTGCAGAAATATGAGCTCATTAACAACCATTTATCATTAGATAACTCAAACAAAGATTAACCTTTACCAAATGCGAGATAATCGATAAATGTTCAATGGCTTAACGATATTCCGACAATTAAAATTCGAAAGATTAAGTGCTTTTAAATAACCACGTAATTTTAACCAGAGATCACATTCATATGGCTAATCTTTGAATGATCATTTAAGCATATTTAACAACATGAAAACATTAATCCCACATCAAAATTTTAGCCTCAGCAGAACATATATATGACAAATCCCTGAGCCAAGACTGAAACTAGCAAAAAATTTCCAAAATATTTTTATACTTTTCAAATAAAACAAGACTAAAGATAAATGAAACTTTAATCTAAAGAAAATTCTAAACTATAGAAGTCTAAAGATTATTTTTTATGCTTTTATGATTTTTATTTTTATTTATTTTTATGATTAAAATCTAACTTTAAACAAAACTAACTTAATTAAAAAAAAATAAAGATTAAACTAAACTAAATTAAAAGAGAAACCAAAAATAAAGCTTAACTCTAATTCTAAATCTAATTCTAACTTTGTGATATTTAAAATTAAAAAAAAAGAATCGAATTTTGTTGTTGTTGTTGTTGTTGTTGTTATATATAATTTATTTATATATAGTATATATATATATATATATAAATATATATATATTATTATTTTTAAAAAAAAACCAAAACAAACTAAATTAGAATTTTAATAAATCTAAAACTTAAACAAAACAAATAAAGTCTAACTTTCATATATATATATATATTTTTAAATTTATGAGACCTAACTAAAAGTTAATGAAATTAAAAAAATACGTACACCCTAGCTAAGACTGAACCAAATTAAAACAAATGCATATCTCACGATGAAATCAAATGTATGTTTGTGGTTTTGCAGCTGCAGGTACGCGTGAGGAGTAGAGGACGTAGGCGGAGAGGGTTCAAAGGAGTTGGCAACGGAATGGAGGAAATATGTTGCAGGTTGGAGCTTGGACGCAGAATAGGCTCAATGGACAGAGCTGCGGATGAGGCTACGCTTGCGTGAGGAGCAGCAGATAATGGAGGATGCAGGGAAGTTTGCAGTTTGCAGTTTGAGGAGGAACACGATAGGTAGGAAGCAACATATATGTGGCTGCGACGATAATAGATACGAGTATGCGTGGAAGGGATGAGCGATGGATTGGCAACTGAGTTGATTTTGTAGGTTTCAGGGGCAGCGCGGCAAAGGGAAATGTATGATCACACAGAAAAATGCGATTTGGGAGAGCAACAACGTGAGAAATGCGCTGGAGCTATGAGGGTGAGCCACAGGAGCTGAGCAGCGTTTTAGAGATGTCTGCGTGAAAAAATGTCAGGACATGGGTGAAGTCAGCAACTGCGTGAGGAATCTTTGGAGGAATGACAGCGTGAAGTGGAGCTGAAGCTGTGTGTGAGGGACAGAGCCAGGAGATATGCAGAGGTAGGGATGCGTACAACAGCTTGGAGCTGCAATTCTGTAGGTTTGAAAAACGGTGAGAAAGGTGATGAAATGAAGTTGCATGCAGATGCGTGGAAAGATTGTGGCTGCAACAGGTTAAACAATGGAAACTGCGTGAGGTTTGGGAAAGCTTGCAAAGCATCAAACCCTCAATTAAAACTTCGAAAAGAACTATGCCGGAACAGATTCCAGAGGGCAAACAAATATACGTATTTTCTATTTAAATTTTCAAGAGAAATATAATATGCAACCAAAAACTGATAAACCCTTCAAAATTTCTCAGAAATTTGCAAATAAAGTGATACTCCTCTGCTTCAGAATTTCCAGTTATCACACAAAGATTTTCCAGCTCTGAAATAAGTATTCCTGCAATAGATGATTCTGAGGCCAGATCTCACCCTCAGGGCCTAGATCTGGCTTCAAAATCCAATTTCGACTTCAGATCTGCAACCTGCAATGTAAAAAAACGAACACCCAGAAAATCGATATGCAAAGATTAAAACTAAAAAACCCTACAAACCGGTCAAAAGATTACAATATTCACAGATTTGTGGCTCTATAACAGCCAGATTTGTCAGTGATCATCAGTAATATTTTCAAAATTTCAGATTTACTATGGAATACTTTAGAAAAACTCTCATGCATTCATAAAATAAACTTAAATGATAAAACTAGGATTAAAACTGGCTGGGCTCTGCAAGAAAATGCTTTGTGGGAGTTGGCTGGTTCAGCTGAGAACTTCCCCAAACATCCAATGATCTTCTCAATAAGGGTTTCCTACATAGCTCACTTCAACCATCAATAAAGAGAGAAAAAACAGTACTAGATCCCAGGTGCAATGGAGATACCTGCCATTATTTCAGAAATTCTAATACCATTCAAACCCTAGCAAGTGAACAAGATACCTGTGTTCAACAATACTCTACATCAAGCTATTACAGATGGCTGAAAATAAAAATATGCAGAAAATAAAACAGCTCACAGCACTTCAGGAGAGTAACACCAGCAAGATTTCAACCCCAAAGTCTTTCTTTATTTGCACCGGAAAAAGTTTACAATAGAGCTTTCTTCAGCACAAGACTCACAGATCGAATGATCTCAAATGACCCCTAGCACCCTATTTAAAGGAAAAATTTCCAACGGCTAGTTCGAGTGATCCATGTCAAAATGATCTCGACTGTCGATGAGGATCAAGATAGCTCTTAATCTCATCCGTCGAATTTTTAATGCATTAAAAAATTGAAATTCTGCATTTATTTACTCAAAAATTATTTTATTTATTATTTTTTATATTTTTCTAATTTCTCAATTTTTTAATTTAATTTAATTTTATTTAATTTTTAATTTTTTTAATTATTTATATCTTTCATTTTTTTTGTCCTTTTATTATTATTTTTAAATGGATCCTTGAACTAGCCTTTGGAAAAATCACCTAGGACCTAGGACTTAGGACTTATGAGGGGGGATTAAAACATTTTCTAACCCTCAAGACATTTTACATCATGACTTTTTTACATCTCAAGGGGGAAAACCCATTTGACATAGACCCTCATAGACCACCCAGTTCTGCGACATAACTATACTCTAGCAGATCAACGCACTAGGATTCCCATAAGATGCTAATGACAAAATTCATTCCGGCATTGGGGTTAGGCTGAAGGAAAACTCTGCTGATCATGGATCGGTGAGACAAAAACTCTTTTGGAACGCAGATTATCACTAGAAAATTAGGTCCACCTAGGCAATTTACATACATGACTCAGCTCTGCTAAGATTATTTACAATTCACACATGCAAACTGGGTTTACAACATAATATGATCAAGACGACGATGACTGTCGAATGGCACAGACACATCAATCAAGCATTATCCCTTTTGTGAAAAAAAGGGGGTGTACTGCTATGGGAAGTTGACACGCAGTGGTCAACAAGCCCAAAGACACTTTTCTTCATAGTGGGTTTTCCCATCCTATTTGGGTCCAAGGCCACTGCCATAGAAAACAACAATATAGGTATATAGTCTATAAAAGGGTCAACATTACAGGAGCTAGTAAACATCGATCATCAACAAACACTATACTCATTTTGTTGAAATTTTGATGTTCTATGCTATTACAATCACTTAAATCCAAAACTTCTTTATGTTGCAAAATAAGTTAAGTAATTGTAAATAGAACATAAACCATATAAACCATATGCACAATGGAAGACAGCCAATAACTCAATGAGACAGAGAAGTTAGGTCAATGACCAAGGCAAAATCAACAAGGGGAAAACCCATCCAGATTCTTCTTCTATTAGAAATCAATTGTTTAGCAGAGATACAAAGTACAATGAGAGAATGAAGAAGTTCACCCAGATCTGAAGATCTTTGATAGCAATAGCTGATGCAAACACTGAATCACTTTGGCTCTTCAAGACTCTCTTTCTCTCTCTCTCTCTCTCAATCTTCCTCTAGACTCTCTGACTCTCTTTTTCTCAAAGTTCGAATTCTCCTTTTACAAGCACAAGTAAATGTGTCAAGTGAGAATGAGAGCCACAAATATATAGGTAGAGCAAGGAGGTAGAATTCATGAGGGAGTAACTCCTATGCCTTGAGGAGGGGTTACATATGCCAAAATAGGAGTGTAACTTATGCCATAAAGGAGAGGAGTGTAACTTATGCATTTAGGAGAGAACTGTAACTTATGCATTAAAGAAGTGTAAGAGGAATCTTTTTATGACGAGTCATTAAAGTGTGTAAGAGAGTGTAAGTGTTGCATAAGAGCATTAAAGAGAGAGAAGAATGAATCCATTAAGAGGGAGAGAGAGTGACATATGCATTAATTGAGGGGAGTTACATATCACATGATTGAGAGACTTGAATTTCTTTTTAATAATAATATAATAATATCGTAAAGAGGATAATAGTAATAATAATAATAATAATATTGACGATTAAGTTAAAAATTAAACAATTGAGATTGATTAAAGACAAGTTAAGTGATTTTCCAATGTGTATATATGATTGTGAACTGATGGAAGGTGATTTACTATTTTTGGAAAGTCACAGTGGCAAAGATAGACATGACTTTCTATTTTTAGAAAGGTCAAAAATGAAATTGTGTTCAAGGAAATTCATCCCATCGCTGTCAATTTTCAACACTTCCTCTTAGCTAGGGAGGAATTTCTTCCTAATACAAGGATCTCTGCTATCTCTTCTTTGAAACAATGATGTTACAATCTAATGAAGAAGAATCATCATAGGGGAGATACATTTATCACCCTATACACACTCGGGGGGATCCACTTGTCAACACATAACAAGGATCTCGCACATCCAAGGCTCATCACAACTTGGGGGGTTCCACTTGTCAACACATGACAAGGATCTCACACATCTAAGGCTCATCATTGCTTGGGGGGATCCACTTGTCAACACATTACAAGGATTTCGCTCATCCAAGGCTCACCACTGTTTGGGGGGATACACTTGTGAACACATGAAAAGGATCTCGCACATCCAAGGCTTATCATCCATGACCACCCTCTCTAGGAAGGGTCACATTTGTTAGTCGAAGCTGCTCTCTGAAAACCAAGAACTTTCTTTTCGAAAAAGGCTTGGTAAGAATGTCGACGATCTAGTCATCAATTGCTATATGTTGAAGTCTTACTGCTCCTCTTTGCACCATATCTCGGATATAGTGATATTTGATCTCAATGTGTTTGTACTTGTCATGGAACACATGATTTTCAACAACTCGAATCCCACTGTTATTGTCACAGTAAATTACTGTAGCATCCAATACTTGCTCAGACAACTCTCCAGAGAGCTTCCTTAGCCATACTTCCTCACAGTTAGCCATACTAGCAGCAATGTGTTCTGCTTCAGCTATGCTAAGGGAAACAAAAATTTTCTTTCTGCTCATCCAAGATATCATGGCAGATCCTAAGCTAAAGCAACACCCTGATGTGCTCTTTCTGTCAGTAGAGTTACGAACCCAATCCACATCAGAGTATCCATGTAGCCTTACATCTTCGACAGTATAACTCAATCCAAGATTGATGGTTCCATGTAGGTACCTCAACACATGCTTTGTAGAAACCCAGTGTGGATGAGAAGGCTTAAGCATGTATTGACTCAAAGTATTGACTACAAAGCATATATCTAGTCTAGTGTTCACTAAGAACATCAGTGCCCCAATTAATTGACGGTACTTAGAACGATTAGCCAAATCAGGTCCTGCAGGTTTACCACAAAGTTTCTTGAAACTCATTTCCATTGGAGTATTCAGGGACTTACACTGAGTCATGCCAAACCTTTCTAGTAATTTGACAACATATTTTCCTCGAGAAAGGAAAATCTCACCAAATTTCTGCCATAACTCCTGGCCCAGAAAGTAGTGCATCAAACCAAGATCTTTCATTTCAAATTCAGAAACTAACTCCCTCTTACACTGGAGAATAAGAGGTTTACTACTGGTGAGAAATAAATCATCAAAATACAATGCCAAAATCAAAGGCATACCTTGGACTGTCTTAAAGTAAAGATTTGGATTTGCATTGCTTCTGGTAAAACCAAGCTTCATCAAGAAGCTATATATGCGAGCATACGAAGCTCTTGGAGCTTGCTTCAAACCATAGAGGGCTTTCTTCAATCTACACACATGAGTTTTTGGACCATGTACTTCAAAGCCTAGTGGTTGCTCCACAAATATTTCTAAAGCCATGCCAAAAAATAGTCTTCACATCCATTTGGTGAAGAGACCATCCATGGCTAGCAGCTAGAGCTACAATAGATTAGATGGTGGTGTAACGGGCAATAGGTGCAAAAATTTCATCATAGTCTATTCCCTCTTTCTGAGAGAAACCTTTAGCCTCAAATCTAGCTTTATATTTTTCAATACTGCCATCAACACCATGTTTAATTTTATACAACCATTTAGAAGATACAATAGATTTACCTTGGGGTCTTGGAACTACTTCCCATACATCATAATGAATGATGGTTTCATATTCTTCAGCCATTGCATCTTTCCACACTTGGGCCTTTACAACTTCTTCAAAAGTGCACGGTTTAGCTTGAATAATGTTGCTCATGGCTACAACATATCCCTGGAACCAACAAGGTTTCTTGCTTTCTCTGAAAGTTCCTCTAGGGGCAGCATGTTTGTCAGCATCTTGAAGAGTGTCATGAAGCCATAAAGGTCTCCTTTTAGAAGGAGAATCACATGGAGGAGGATCCATAAGATCCATGGGCTCCATGGGTTCATTGACAAGATCAATTTTAGCTTCAAGATCTTCTTGTATTTCAAATACATTATCTTGACTATCAACATTAGGAGGAAGAGGAGTGTCTTGTTGGAAATACTGAGGGGGGGGGGGGGGAATCAATATTTCTTTTCATTGTTATTTTTACCAGTTAGATCACTTATATTTAGAACACAAAATGAACAATAATAGAATAAATACTTTTATTAATTTCTTCTTTACAATAAATCAAGTACAATAATAGTATAGGGTTCTAACCTTAGATGAAGACTCCAATCTTCAATCTCCCAGGTTCCAACATGTATTTTTCCAAGCACCGACTTGGACTTCCAAGGCTCCAACCTTGTCAATTTTGAGGCACCAACCTCAAGGGCTCCAACCCTATATCTGGTTCAGGCTTCGACCTGGTTTCTTGAGGACCCCAATCCTCTAGGGCTCCAACCCTATCCTCCAAGGCACCAACCTTGTCTTTTCGAGGCTCCAACCTCTTGGGCTCCAACCCTCACCTTACTTCGTCAAGATGTATTTGGTTATACTTCACGACTCCCAATGTCTTCTTCAACGAGCCCTGTCAATCTTTGCTTAGTCTTCACTTTGGTCTCCATGTTACATCATCAATGACAACCTTGTTCTTCACATGAAGGTGTCACCACTGCTCTTCATGTTACCCAAACAAAAATTCTTCAAGGTCACCTCATGATGGCTTCAATGCATCATGGTCTTCAATGATCTCCACAAAACTTCAATATGTTGCTTCACAAAGTTCTCCAACTCTGCCCTATTCTGTTCTCAAGAGAAGACTTCAACAAGCTCTATTTGTCCAATCCCAATAAATCAACACTTAGACCACGACAACTATGACAAATTCAATCATGGTAGCTTCAACCATGGCAACTACGACAGCTTCAATCACGACAACTACGACAACTTCAACCACGACAACTACGACAACTTCAACCGCGAAAACTACGACAACGTCGACCACGATAGCTTCAACCACGACAACTATGGCAACTTTAACTACGACAGCTGCGACAACTTTGACCACAGCAACTACGTCAACTTCAACCACAGAAACTACGACAGCTTCAACTACGATAACTACGACAACTTCAACCACGAAAACTATGACAACTTCGACCATGGCAACTACGACAACTTCTTTGCTCCAAGCTCGAACCTGTGGGAGACTATTTAGCCCAAGAACAATTACACAAACTTGTCTTCCTTGCTTTTCTAGGCTGTGGCTTCTTCTCTACCTTTTGTCTTGTCTCCACCGAAAAATCTGAGCTTGAATGGACAAATTTAGTTTATATTTATAGTGATTTCATTTATAATTGAAGGGACACATCTATTTGAAGTGAGGCTTACTTGCATGATTGAGTGTAGGTTGGTTCACTGCTAGCTTGATGGGTAACACTTGCACAATCGAAGTGCCCTAGAGATTTTTCAGGGTGTTGAATCCATATATATAGTCAAAAAACCAATTTAAACAACACAAATCAAGATTTCAGCTCAATTTTTTCCGCAGATTTCGGCATCGGAAAGTCCAAATAGTCGCACTAAAGACAATTGCGAAACTAAATATCAAATTAAATGACACCAACTGAATTAAGATATAGTGTGTGACTACTCTAATTTGATGTACTGAACCAATGCTAACCAAACAGGGTCTTGCTTTTAAGTTTGGATTGTTGGTTAAGGACTTATGGATTAGAACAACTTGCTGTTCTGTTATATCAGACTCTAAATTCTGCGTAAAATGACTGGGACAACAACCTATTTGGTCCAATTTGGCCCACCCAATAAGTGCCAAAGTACTCCTTGATCATAGACATAGGGGTGGGTGTTGATTTGTGTAGCTTGGGAGGTACTCCAAGCCCTAGGTTTCAGGGTTTGGAGGGAAAAGCGTCACAAATGTCAATTGTGGGCTTGGAACCCAAGAATGGGGTTTTGCACCCATCGGGATTTGGGTCAAAACCATGGTGAATTTGAGCTTGGGAAAATTTGAAGTGATAGAACTTGGCGAGCCGATTCCAACGCTCCAAAGATCACTCAAATCAGAGCTCTAGAAACGAAGCTATGAATTTTTGAAGTTGACAAGTAATTATTGGTTTTCAAGTCATGTAGGCTTGATGTAAATTTCTCCAATAGATATGTCTCTTCGCTAATTCGTTGCAGCCCCTCTTTAGGCTATAAAAAAAGGGTGAAGACATGTCATTTAGCTATCCATTTGTGCAACACTCACACTTGAGAAAGCTCGTTGGAGAGGAGGACTTCTCTGTTTTAGCTGCAGCAAAGAGGGACAGGACAACATGGGTTTTGGAGGCTGGTTCAGGGTCATTTTGTGAAGGCCGAGTTGCTGTTAGGAGGGCCGAGGAAGAGGAGGTTAGTTTCAAGCTATTTTGGGCTTATTGTATGGGCTGGAAACTCTGTTTGGAGGGTGCTGCAAGCTACAAGAAGGTTGTGTGGTAGGCCGCAGGCCATACCACCACAACAAGTGATAGCACAGGTAGCTTTTAGGGTTGTTTTATGCTCTAACCTTCAGCGTGGAAGGAGAAGGCTCACACTAGGGGAGGCCACAGTTATTTGAGGGCTGTTGGATGAATGTTTGAGGGCTGTTGCAGCAGTCCAAGGTGCCCTAACCAGTCACTATCACAACAACAGCAAAGCAGACTTGGAGGGCAACAGTTTGTGTGGTGTGTTGGTTCATAGTTGTGACCAGATTTGGATCAGAGTATCTAGCAGCCTGTGGGAGCCAATTTGGAGGCTTGTTTGAGTGACCATAAGCCTTCATCGGTGCAGATTTCGTAGTGATTGGATTGGGTGCTATTGATCTGATTGGAGGGTAGTTTGTTGGCTACCCAAAGTAGCCCTAGAGCAACATACAAGAAGGATGTTTTTTGGTGCGTGATTGGGTGAAGTTTGCAGCCTTATGAGTAGCTCTTTGATGGGCGAAAGAGGCTACTAGAAGACATATTGGAGCTCGGGAATTAGGCCTACCCAGAGAGCAGATTGATGAGCCCGTGTACATGCAGCTGAAGTGACATGCAGCATTGTTAGGTGGCAGCCCTCTGGGAGTCTCAATGTGTTGTGCTTTGAAGGACTAAGGGGCAGCTAGTGAGTAGTACGGGAGCGAAGGACCGACAGGACAAGATACGACATCAAAGCTGCAACGAAGTTTGTCATTGTATCTTGTATACCGTAGACTGTTGTATTATTTATATTTGGTTTAGTATAACGAAGATTGGGATTGTACAATATTGTACAATTTTGTTAAAAAATGTGTATATGTTGATTTGGGGTAGCATAAGATATGCTCTAGCCATGAAATTTGGTGGAGAGGTTGGGGCACATGAGATCTCCAATACCCAGAAAGGGTTTGGGCAGATTCTAAAAAGTTCAGGAGATATTAAAATAATAATATTTTTAATGGAGTCCCTAAGACTAAACTTAGGGAAAATAAAATATTAAAGTGTATTAATATGAAACTGTGTTAGAATGGTCCAAAAGACATGGATCAAGCCAGATCTAATCTCAGCCGTTGATTAGGGACTTAATCTCGGCCGTTGATTAGGGACTTAATCTCGGCCGTTGATATGTCAACAGGGAAAGTATAAGAGGAGGCTTGAGGGTCACTTGGAGAACACAACAGAGTGATCAGTCATTCTATTCTCTAGAGCAGGGTTTGCTAAGAGAGAGAATTAGTGATCGAGAGAGAAGCTGAGGGGCATTGAGTACAGAGAGACAGAGAGGCAAAAATAGTGTCGGGATAGCAACAGAGTAGCCAAAAAGAGAGATGCAGGAGCAGCCAGTGCTCACGCAGGGCCACGTAGAGGCAGCTAAGTGCTGCACAGAGCACCAGAGGGGCCAACGTAGCTGACGTAGAGGCTCAGAGAGCTGGCACAGGGTCTCCTGGGGCTGATGCAAGCCAAGATAGGCTGACGTAGTGCCAGCGCTGGGCTAGGAGAGGCTGATGCAGTCCAGATTGGGTAGACACTGGGGTTTCTGGGGCAGATTGGTGCTGAGTAGCTGCCGGAAGGATTATCCGGGTTTCAGCCAGTGGATTTGTCAAAAACCGAAAAGTATTACTGCTAAGGAAATTCTCTGTTGGGTAGGCCAGTTTCAGCACCCAGATTGTACTCTGATAATGCTTAATAAGAAAACCCTCAGATAGTTGCACCAGTTTTCCCACATTGTGTTTTTCCGGGGACATTAGTCCAAAAATAATGGTGTCATATGGCATGTTTGTTTCTATTTCTTTTAGTTGTTGAACTGTAATATGTTGAGCATGCACTAGTGTTTATTTTCAGTATTTACATTGTAAATAACTTGTGAAGGAAAATAACAAGTAAGTAGGAATAAATCAGATAAAGTGCATGGAGAGTTTCTAAGTAAGCTTAGAAACTTCAATAATATATTTATGCATATGTGATTTACTGCTTTATATTTCCGCTATGCAAAGTAGTTTATGGTTGAGATTCTTGGTTTGGTAGCATCAGTGATTTTAAGACTCTAACCTAGACCCAAGGTCGTGGAAATTCAACATGGTATCAGAGCATGTTTGAGCTACTTTGGAATTAAGTAAATCAAAGTTGTGCGCAACGAAGTACAACGTGAGAGGTAGTTGGTGACATTGTGAGTGTAGGGCTCACTACAATGTTGAAGTTGCAGCCTGGTCTCCAGTATGAGGACAGGTTGGAAGGGTTGTCCAACTATACCCCTTGGAAGGGAAGGATCGAGTTGGTCTTGCAGGTCAACAGGATTTGGGATTTTGTTGAGAAAGAGATCAAGAAGGCAATCGGCCCTAAGGAGTTGGAAATATTGGATGATTTGGATGTGAGGGCGAGATTGATCGTCCTAGATGGTGTGAAGGATGCCCTAATACCTCATTTGTTCGAGAAGAACAATGCACATGAGATGTGGATGGCTCTTAATAATTTGTTCCAGAATAAGAACGAGAACTGGGTATTGTTATTGGAGGATAAGTTGAAGTCCACCAAGATGATAAAGGGTGAAAGCGTGACCTCGTATCTGACGAGATTGTCTCAGGTCAAAGATGAGCTTGCTTCCATCAATGTGGCTATATCAGATGGAGATATGGTAAGGATTGCCTTGAAAGGGTTCATCAAGGAATGAAAGCCCTTCATCAAAGGGATCATTGCCAGGGAGAAGCTGCCTGACTGGGATAGGCTGTGGGATGACTTTTCATTCAGGAAGAGTTGCAAGACAAGGATCTTCATCTGAAGAAGAAGGATTTAGATGATGAAATGGCACTTGCAATGCGATGAAGCGTAAGCAAAAGAAGGACTTGAGTAAAGTCAAGTGTTTCAACTGTGGCGAGATGGGTCATTTTTCGTTGAGATGTCCAATGAAGAAGAAGGGAAATGATGAGAAGAGGAAAGGAAAGCAGGTCGCCAGTGTTGCCACTTCAATTGAGATAGATGATCTGTCCAGGAGATTGGAAGAGAAGGACTTTGCTATGATTTCTCATTTCTCGTAGGGTACTATCAATGAGGATGGATGGTACATGGACAATGGTGCAACGGAGCATATGACAGGGTCACAAGAGGTTTTTGAGACTCTAGCTGAATGGGACTCGAATTTGCGCATGGTGTTGGCGACAAGAGTCAGTTGGAGATCCGAGGGTCACGTGTTGTGCCATTCAGGATGGAGACAGGACGTGTGATGCAGGTCCAAGATGTACTGTCTGTACCAGGACTTAGATATAGCGTGATTTTCATTTTGATGATCAAGAAGAAGGGGTTTGAGGTCTTGTTCAAGGATGGGAAGACTAGACTCAGGCCCAGAGGCTCTAAGTTCGATGGGATTGTACTCGGAGTTAGAGAGCATGGTCTCAACAGGTTGACGGGCAAGCCTGTGGATCATGGAAAGAAGCAGGTGGAACAGGTGCAGGTTCTAGAGAAGCAGGAGCAAGTGTAGGCTTCAGAGGAGTAGGTACAAGTTCCTGAGAAGAAGGTACACCTTCCCGAGAAGGTCCCAGTTCCAGAGACTCAAAAGGAGTCTAATTCGAGAGGGAGCTTACAGATTTAGAGGGAGACTCTACAACCCAAGAAGAGCGCGTGGTTAGTGGGGAGAAAGGGTGTTCCTACAACTGCCAATAAGGAATCATGGAGAGAGTGGAAGACGTTACAGGATAAGAAGAAGAAGTAGGGTGCTTCTAGCAGTGACAACGACATTTCTGAGAAGGGAGATGTTCACTGTACAAGGATTGCTGTGATTGTGAGTGCCAAGAGTTGGGCAAGTGTTGCGAGCAGTGATGATGATGACGAGAGATTTCCTAGTCTTGGAAGTACCTCCCTCACTAAGAGGGAGTGTTGATTTGTGTAGCTTGGTAGGTACTCCAAGCCCTAGTGTTTAGGGTTTGGAGGGCAAAGTGCCACAAGGGTCACTTGTGGGCTTGGAACTCAAGCATGGGGTTTTGCACCCATTGGGATTTGGGTCAAAACCATGACGAATTTGAGCTTGAGAAAATTTGACGTGATAGAGCTTGGCGAGCCGATTCCAACGCTCTAAAGATCACTCAAATCAGAGCTCTACAAACGAAGTTATGAATTTTCTAAGTTGACAAGTAATTTTTTTTTTCAAGTCATGTAGGCTTGATGTAAATTACTCCAATAGATATGACTCTTCAGTAATTCGTTGGAGCCCCTCTCTAGGCTATAAAAAGAGGGTGAAGACATGTCATTTAGGTACCCATTTGTGTAACACTCACTTGAGAAGGCTCATTGGAGAGGAGGACTTCTCTGTTTTAGCCGCAACAAAGGGGGACAAAACAACACAGGTTTCGGAGGCTGGTTAAGGGTCATTTTGTGAAGGCTGAGTCGCTGTTAGGATGGCTGAGGTACCTTCCTAGAGGGCCGAGGTAGAGGAGGTTAGTTTCAACCTATTTTGGGCTTATTGTATGGGTTGGAAACTCTGTTTGGAGGGTGCTGTACGCTACAACAATGCTGTGTGGTAGGCTGTAGGCCATACCACCACAACAAGTGATAGTGTGGGCAGTTTTTGGGGTTGTTGTGTGCCCTAACCTTCAGCATGGAGGGAAAAGGCTCACACTAGGAGAGGTCGCAGTTATTTGAGGCCTGTTGGGTGATTGTTTGAGGGTTGTTGCAACAATCTAAGTTACCCTAACGAGTCACTATCACAATAGCGGCAAAGCAGGCTTGGAGAGTAGCAATTTGTGTGGTGTGTTGAGTCATAGTTGTGACCAGATTTGGATCAAATTATCTAGCAGCCTGTGGGAGCCAATTTGGAGGCTTGTTTGAGTGACCATAAGCCTTCATTGGTACAGATTCCGTAGTGATTGGATTGGGTGCCATTGATCTGATTGGAGGGCAGTGTGTTGGCTACCAAAAGTAGCCCTAGACCAACATACAAGAAGGACATTGTGTGGTGCCTGATTGGGTGAAGATTGTAGCCTTACGAGTAGCTCTTTGATGGGCAAAAGAGGCTACTGGAAGGCAAATTGGAGCTCGGGAAGTAGTCCTACCCAGAGAGCAGATTGATGAGCCCATGTACATGCAGCGAAAGTGACATGCAACATTGTTAGGTGGTAGCCCTCCGAGAGTCTCAATATGTTGTCCTTGGAAGGACTAAGGGGCAGCTAGTGAGCAATACGGGAGCGAAGGACCAACAAGACAAGATAAACATCGAAGCTGCAACAAAGTTTGTCATTATATCTTATATACCGTAGGTCATTGTATTATTCAGATTTGGTTTAATATAATGAAGATTGGGATTGTCAAATTGTACAATTTTGTTTAAAGCATGTATATTTGTGCATATGTGATTTACTGCTTTATATTTCCGCTGTGCAAAGTAGTTTATGGTTGAGATTGTTGGTTTGGTAGTGTCAGTGATTTTAAGACTCTAACCTAGACCCAAGGTCGTGGAAATTCAACAGTGGGGAGGTTGGTGGATCTTAAACAAGTCCTTAAAACCTACTTGCCAACATGTAACAACAAGAAAAGTCAATTTCTAGCAAGCTTGAAATTGGGAACGTATGCCTGTAGGCAAAGTGCCTGGAAAATTTCTGGGTTTAATATATGCTTTATTTATGGCTGAAAAATTAAATATTTGACTCAAACTACAAAATCAACAAGTAAAAATTAATAGTCAATAAATAAGACTTCAAAAAAGTAATTACTTGTTTGGGAGTTATAGGTCTTAGATCTTTGGTGCAAATTTTGGAAGGAACAACAACCAAAGTTTCAGATCTGCAATTAGTTTGACTAGATACAAGTGTAAGATATACCCAATAAAACAATGTACTGAGAGAGATGCCTTTGAGCCATCACTACCCATTCGTAGGCTTGGATGGACTAGCGGAACTGTGGTTTATACAGTGTTGCAGGGGAGCGCCCTGCCCCCCCGATCTCGCTCGCAATCCACGCTCTGGGTAGGAGCGATTGGGGAGCAGGTCGGGAGTGGGCTCCTGAAATCGCTCTCGGGAAAAAAAATTCATTCCATGCCTATTTCCGGATTGAATTGGGGAGCATCGCTCTCGTCGCTCCAGGAGTATAGTTATAGCTCGGGAGCAGTCGGGGAGCGATCGCTCCCGGGCTATAAAATCTGCTCCCGACGACGTGAGTGACGCCCAAAAAAATCATGCGGAATAAAAAAATTGTTGTCGAAAAAAAGAAGAAGACGTCGGTTGGAAAAAAGAAGGGAGGGAAGGGAGGAAAGGGAGGGAGGGAAGGAATATAAATAAACCCTCCCTCTAATGAATTTCATTATTTTAGAATTTGAGTGAGAGTGAGAGTGAGAGCAAGAGAGAGTAAGAGAGAGTGAGGAGCAAGAGAGAGTGAGGGGCAAGGAAGAGCAAGTGAGAGTGAGAGTGAGAGCAAGGAGCAAGGAGCAAGGACTTGCAGGGGGAGATTGGAGGCCAAAGAGGTAGGCTCTATTCTAGAAATTTCTTTTTTAATGTTCATTCCTAAATAAATAAATAATTTTTTTTCTCCCATTCCCATTCCATTTTTTGTAGATTCAAAACTTCAAATTTCAAACATCATGGTTATATTTCTTGTCATTTTCTTCTTTTTGGTTCCTTTTTTGGTTATTACGGTGTTGGAGAGTAGAAAAAGGAGGGTTGAAAATGAAGAAGGGGATGAAGAAGTGGGTCATAGTGGATTTGATGAAAACCCCGGAGAGGAGGAGCTGGAGGAGAGTGAACATGAGTCTCAAAAAAATAAACAAGACCAAACTCCATTGTGGAAATATGTTAGTAGGACTGCAATAGGGAAAGGGCATGGAACGACTAAATTTCATTGCCCCCATTGCAACAATAATTACATAGGTTCATACACCCGTGCCAGAAAGCACCTCTGTGGGAAAAGGCCATGCGATGGAGATAAACAAATAGGAAACAAAACTTGTACAGGTGTGTCAGCAGTAGATAGAGCCAAATACATAACGAAAGAGGAGGAAGCCCGATACAAATCTAAAAAATCAAAGGGTTTCTTTGAACCAAGCTCACAATCACATGCACAAAGAACTCCTTCAGCATCCTCCTAAGGTAGTGGTTATGGAGGCACAGGGTCACCAAGTTTAAGGCGCAGAAGCATATTAGATTTCCTTGATGAAGGGTGTAGGAATGATGTGGATTTAAAAGTTTACAGGTTTCTCTATGTGTGTGGGATACCATTCAATGTTCTTTGCTCACCTTATTGGCACGAAATGGTTCTGCCATAAATGATGCCCCTAAAGGATACAAGAGCCCTGGGTATGACAAGGCTAGAACCATTGGACTTGATCATGAAAAAGCAAAAATATCACATTCCTTGAGTAGAATGACAAGTTCTTGGACTGACCATGGGGTGTCCATTGTATCTGATGCATGGACAAATGTAAAAGGCAAGCCATTGATAAGTGTTCTTGCTGTGTCTGTTAGTGGTGCCATCTTTCTAAATGCATATGATTACTCAGACAAGTTCAAGACCGACATCAACATTGCAGAACCATTACTTGAAACGATTGACTGTATTGGGCCATACAATGTCATCACTGATAATGCTCCTAATTGTAAGGTAGCGGGAGCAGTTATTGAGGGTAAATACCCCAACATATTTTGGTCTGGGTGTTTGGTTCACACAATGAACCTTTTGATGCATGATATTGTTAGGAACAAAATCCAACAATACAAATGGATTGGTGATTTGTACAAGAGAGGCAAATAAATGATAAAATTTATTACAAATCATAGCAATACCCATGGCCTTTTCCGCAGTCACTCAAGATTGGAGTTGTTGAAGATTGCGAGGACCAGTGTTACTTGGGAGCGGGAGCGAAAACGGGAGCGGGAGCGACATTTTCAGAAGCTCCCGGTTTGGGAGTGAATCCCGGAGCGATGTTTTAAAATATATATATATATATTTTTTAATTTTTGATACATATATGTCAACAAAAACATGTAGAATGATGAATTAGATATAAAAAAACATATATTGATCATTGAACCATATCACATCAATCATCTAGAAGTTATAATCTTCATCAACCATGTCCACAAGCTAGTAACATACATATTACAACTGCAACATATTGAGTCTCGTGAATCATGATTCATCAAATTCAATCTTAAAGTTTCAACTTCAAGCTTTCAAAATTGAAAATTCAATATATAACATTTATCATCGTTGATCACCAAAGTTGTACTTGTAAGCTAAGTTTAACCATTACAAGAAATAATATCTTAGATATTTCTAAGTTCTAAGTTCTAACTGTTAACATGAAATGAAATGTTATAAAATGAATTATGAATAATGAAATGAAATGAAACAACTTTAGTATCTCACGAAGCATCATATTCATAATTCACAATCATTACCAATGAGTTATAATTCCAACTTCAAACTTTCATTGTCACAGTCATATATTGTTTAGAAAAAATATCATTATGATATGAAAGAGTCAAGAGTCAAGGACCCAAGACTCAACAGTTATGAAAACTAATAGAACCTAGAAAAGACAAGTAAATTGTAAATCTACGTGGCCCTTGCCACGAGAGTCTACTGTATGAGCAGGTCGTGGTGGTCTTCTAGGAGTCTCCCGCACAGACCGACGACCAGAACTAGAAGGCACATGCCCTCCACGTGAGGGTGTAGATGGAGGTGGCGACAACAAAGGAACAAGACTCGGAACTCGAGCACTACTACTGGATGGTGGAGGTGGCGTGGCTACTGCAGCTGCTTCATCTTCATCCCTTATAAGTTCCTCTTCCAGTTCTTCAAGATGTATAGTGCCATCCTCCAAATTGTCATCCTTTGGGTGGTTGTCCCAAATTTTATATGTGGGATCCTCATAAACCCGATCACAGTAATGACTCAACAACCTCAAGTTGTAGTGCACATAAACCAAGCTTTCTGCCCGGTTTTCATTGAGTCTGTTTCTTTTCACATTATGTATGAAGCTGTAGGTGCTCCAACACCTCTCTGCAGAAAAAGAATTTACAACTTGTGATGGAACTTTTTTTGCCAATTTTGGCAAAATTCCCTGGCTGCCATATGTTTCCCACCATGTGAGAGAATCAAATCTGTCTCTGTCTTCCATTGCATGGAAGGTACCAAACAAACCAGTGCCACTGAAGTATCTGCCTATTTCAAGGCGTACAGCTGCACATTCCTCCTTGTCAGGTACCAACTTTTCTAATGCATCCAAATATCCTCTAGTTATCTCTGCATCTAAATGGCGTTTAGTCCTAATCCCACCCTCTGGTGCAGGTTGGCCCAACCAAGATGTAGAGTAGTATTTTGGTGTAAGGATATACGCCAAGCAATGTAGTGGAATATTAAGTTTATTCCACCGTACACACACAATCGTGAATCAGTTTGTACAAGTTGGGATCTTTGTTATGAACAATATCTTTTATTTGCCCTCACATGGTATCCATTTGCTCATACACCTCGCCAATCACTGGTTTATCTGTATCTGCAAACCGAATCATGTGATAGATGGGCTTGGTGAAATCCCATACTTGCCTCACACTTGACCAAAACATACCATCAAGAGCGGCCTCCTCCACCAGTTCAAAACCTCGCCTGTCAGCTGCATTTGTAGCCCTTTCCTTTAATACCTGCCAGTGGGGACTTGATACCATGCTAGCTAATGACTCTCTTACCTTCAAAAGGTTCCTGAAGGTGAGGTAATAGCTACCAAATCTAGTCTTTGCAATCTTCAACAACTCCAATCTTTAGTGATTGCGGAAAAGGCCATGGGTATTGCTATGATTTGTAATAAATTTTATCATTTGTTTGCCTTTCTTGTTCAAATCACCAATCCATTTGTATTGTTCATTTTTGTTCTTAACAACATCATGCATCAAAAGGTTCAATGTGTGAACCAAACACCCAGACCAAAATATGTTGGGGTATTTATCCTTAATAATTGCTCCCGCTGCCTTACAATTAGGAGCATTATCAGTGATAACTTGGATGACATTGTATGGCCCAATACGGTCAATTGTTTCAAGTAATGCTTCTGCAATGTTGATGGCGGTCTTGAACTTGTCTGAGTAATCATATGCATTTAGAAAGATGGCACCACTAACAGACACAACAAGAACACTTATTAATGGCTTGCCTTTTACATTTGTCCATCCATCAGATACAATGGACACCCCATGGTTAGTCCAAGAACTTGTCATTCTATTCAAAGAATGTGATATTTTTGCTTTTTCATGATCAAGTCCAACAGTTCTTGCCTTGTCATACCCAGGGCTCGTGTATCCTTTAGGGGCATCATTTATGGAAGAAACCATTTCGTGCCAATAAGGTGAGTGAAGAACATTGAATGGTATCCCACATGCATAGAGAAACCTGTAAACTTTTGAATCCACATCATTCGTACACCCCTCATCAAGGAAATCTGATATGGTTCTACACCTTAAAGCTGGTGACCCTATGCCTCCATATCCACTGCCTTGGGAGGATGCTGAAGGAGTTTCTTTGTGTTTGTGATTGTGAGCTTGGTTCAAAGAAACCCCTTGATTTTTAGATTTGTATTGGGCTTTCCTCTTCTTCCCTTATGTATTTGGCTCTATCTGCTGCTGACACAGATGCACAAGTTTTGATTCCTATTTGTTTATCTCCATTCCATGGCCTTTTCCCGCAGAGGTGTTTTTCTGGCACGTGTGTATGAACCTGTGTAATTATTGTTGCAATGGGGGCAATGAAATTTAGTGGTTCCACCCCCTTTCCCTACTTCAGGCCTGTTAACATATTTCCACAATGGGGTTTGGTCTTGTTTAGTTTTTTGAGAGTCATGTTCACCCTCCTCCAGCTCCTCCTCACCGGGGTTTTCATCAAATCCACTTTCTCCAGCGTCTTCATCCCCCTCTTCATTTTGGCCCCTGTTTCCTACTTTCTAGCACCATAATAACTAGAAAAGGGACCAAGAAGAGGAAAATGCCAAGAAATATAACCATGTCCATGATGTTTGATATTTGTAGGCTTTTGAATCTGCAAAATTTAATGGGAATGGGAATGGGAATAGGAATGAGAAAATTAATTTAATTTATTTAGATTCATGATTTATTTACTAAATAAGTTAGATATTTACTAAATTACTAACTAAACTAAACTAAATTTCTAAATTACTAAGTAACTAAATTTTAAACTATTAAATTATTAAGTTACTTACCTCCTTGCAGGCTTGCTCCTTGCTCCTTAGCACTCGCTCCTTGCTTCTCCTCGCTCCTTTGCACAATCTCCTTGGCTCTCCTCAACTCATTCAAGTCACAATGATTTTAAAAATGCCCCCCCAAGCCCTTTTAAAACAATTTTTTTTTTAAATAATTTTTTTTGGCGTCCGCGGAATTTTTTGCATGCTTTTCGCTCTCGGTGTCGCTCCTAGAGCGAAAATTAAAAGCTCGGAAGTGATCGGGAGCGATCGCTCCAGGGCTTTAATTTTTGCTTCAGGAGCGACGCTCCCGAGATCGATCCCGATTTTGGCAGGGAGTGGAAATTTTTTTATCAGGAGCGCGCTCCCGAAATCGCTTCCGTTCGGGAGCGCGCTCCTAACCCGCTCCCGAGCCGCTCCCGCCCGGAGCACGGATTGGGAGCGGGTTCGAAAGCGGGGGGGGCTTCCCCCGCAACTCTGGCGGTGACTTGATTTGGTAGCTATTACCTCAACTTCAGGTGCCTTTTGAAGGTAAGAGAGTCATTGGCTAGCATGGTATCAAGTCCACACTGGCAGGTATTAAAGGAAAGGGCTACAAATGCAGCTGACAGGCAAGGTTTTGAACAGGTGGAGGAGACCGCTCTTGATGGTATGTTTTGGGCACGTGTGAGGCAAGTATTGGATTTCACCAAGCCCATTTATCACATGATTCAGTTTGCAGATACAGATAAACTAGTGATTGGCAAGGTGTATGAGCAGATGGATACCATGTTGGGGCAAATAAAAGATATTGTTCATAAAAATGATCCCAACTTGTATACACTGATTCACAATTGTGTGTGTATACAGTGGGATAAACTTAATGTTCCACTACATGCCTTGGTGTATATTCTTACGCCAAAACAATACTCTGCATCTTGGTTGGGCCAACCTGCACCAAGGGGTGGGGTTAGGGTCAAACCCCATATAGATGAAGAGGTATTTACAAGATATTTGCAAGGATTAGACAAGTTGATACCTGACAAGGAGGAATGTGCTAGTCTGCGTCTTGAATTAGGCAAATACTTCAGTTGCACTAGTTTGTTTGGTACCTCCCATGCAATGGAAGATAGAGACAGATTTGATGCTCTCACATGGTGGGAAGCATATGGCGGCCATGGAATTTTGCCAAAATTGGCAAAAAAATTTCTCTCACAGGGTGTAAATACATCTCCTGTAGAGAGGTGTTGGAGCACCTACAACTTCATAAATAATGTGAAAAGAAGCAGACTCAATGAAAACTGGGCAGAAAGCTTGGTTTATGTGCACTACAACTTGAGGTTGTTGAGTCATTAATGTGATCGGGCTTATGAGGATCCAACATATAAAATTTGGGACAACCACCTAGAGGATGATAATTTGGAGGATGGGACTATACATCTTGAAGAACTGGAAGCAGAACTTATGAGAGAGGAAGATGAAGCAACAACCATGCCACCTCCACCATCCAATAGTAGTGCTTGAGTTCAGAGTCTTGTTCCTTTGCTGTCACTGCCTCCATCTACACCCTCACGTGGAGGGCATGTGCCTTCTGGTTCTGGTTGTCGGGAGGAGACCCCTAGAAGACCAACACGACTTGTTCATACATCAGACACTTCTTGTGGCGAGGGCTACATGAAGTAGTAGATAATAGATTTACAGTTAACTTGTCTTTTCTAGTTTCTAGTAGTCTTCCTAACTGTTGACTCTTTCATATTAATTATCATATTTTTTGTAAACAATATATGACAATTTAAGTTTGAAGTTTGAAGTTGGCAATTATAACTCATTGGTAATGATTCTGATTTATGAATATGATGCTTCGTGAAAGTTGTTTCATTTCATTTCATTTTATAACATTTCATATCATGTTAGATATTATTTCTTGTAATGGTTAACCGTTAAACTTAGCTTACAAGTACAACTTTGGTGATCAATGATGATAAATGTTATATATTGAATTTTCAATTTTGAAAGCTTGAAGTTGAAACTTTAAGAGTGATGAATCATTATTCATGAGACTCAATATATTGTATGTTACTAACTTGTGGACGTGGTTGATGAAGATTATAACTTCTAGATGATTGTTGTTATATGGTTCAATGATCAATCTATGTTTTTTTTTTATGTTTTTTATATCTAATTCATCATTCTACATGTTTTTGTTGACACATATGTATCAAAATATAATAATATATAATATATATAATATATATATATATTTATAAAAAATGCTCCAGGATTCGCTCCCAAATCGGGAACTTTTGAAAATGTCGCTCCCACACCCGTTTTCACTTCTGCTCCTCGCTTTCACTCCCGCTCCCAAGTAACACTGGGTTTATATAATATTATGAAATCGTAGTATTTATTATAGTTTGAAACGAGTGCCAAATGAACAAGACGTGTGCACATAAGATAGAGAACCAATAGAGGTAGACCAGTAACAAGTAGATGTTTGTTGCTTTCGATCTTGCTTTTCCCGATATTACTATTTGCATCAGGGTTGCAGGAGAGCGCCCCCCGCTCCGAATTCGTGCTCCAGTCAGGAACGTGTTCCCTGCAAAAAAAACGATTCCTGGTTTTTCGGGAGCGTTTAGGGGAGCGGTCGGGAGCGTTCGCTCCTTGACCGCTCCCACATGCTCCGGGGGCGATTTTTAAGAGGGGGTATTGGTCGGGGAGCGATCGCTCCCCCTCTTAAAAAGCGCTCCGTTTGACGCCGAAAAAATAGGCTGTGCGACCAAGAGAGGGGCGACATCTGGCGACAGAGATGGAGAGAAAAGGGAGGGAAAGGGGAGGGGGAAAGGATAAAAAGACCCTCTCCCCTCCCATTATTCACTTCATCCATTGGAGAGCAAGAGGATCAAGAGATTTTGGAGCTTGGAGAGAGGAGCTTGGTGAGTGGAGGAGAGAGGAGCTTGGAGGAGCTTGAGGAACTTGTAAGGGGATATTGGAGCTTGGGATTGAAGGCCAAAGAGTAGGATCTACACTCTAATCTAGCATTTTATTTTTTTATGTTCATTGCTAAATAAATAAATAAATAATTTCTCTATTTCCCATTCCCATTCCTCCATTTTTTTTGCAGACTCAAAACTTCAAAGTTTAAACATCATGGTTATATGGCTTGGCATTTTCTTCTTCTTGGTTGATCATGATGAAGAAGAGGATGAAGAAGTGGGTTATAGTGGATTAGATGAAAACCTCAGAGAGGAGTACCTTGGTGAGGAGGAAGAGAGTGAACATGATTCAGCCCAAAAAACTAAACAAGAGCAAACCCCATTGTGAAAATATGTTTCTAGGCTTGAAGGAGGGAAAGGGGGTGCAACCACTAAGTTTGAATGCCCCCATTACAACAAAACTTACACAGGTTTATACACCCGTGCTAGAAGGCACCTCTGTGGGAAAAGGCCATGGGATGAAGATAAACCAATAGGAATCAAAACTTGTGCAAGTGTGTCAGCAACAGATAGAGCCAAATACACAAGGGAAGAGGAGGAAACCCAATACAAATATAAAAAATCAAAGGGTTTCTTTGAACATAGGTTACTATCACATCAACATGCACAAAGAACTCCTTCAATATATTCCCATGGCAGTGGATATGGAGGCATAGGAACAAACATATCGTTAAGGCATAGAACCATATCAGATTTCCTTGACGAAGGGTGTAGGAATGATGTGGATTAAAAAATTTACCGATTTCTCTATGCATGTGGGATACCATTCAATGTTCTTCGCTCACCTTATTGGCATGAAATGGTTTCTACCACAAATTATGCCCCTAAACGATACAAGAGCCCTGAGTATGACAAGGCTAGAATCATTGGACTTGATCATGAAAAAGCAAAAATATCACATTCTTTGAATAGAATGACAAATTCTTGGACTGAGCATGGGGTGTCCATTGTATTTGATGGATGGACAAATGTAAAAGGCAAGCCATTGATAAGTGTTCTTGCTGTGTCTGTTAGTGGTGCCATCTTTCTTTCAACATATGATTACTCAGAGAAGTTCAAGACTGACCATTACTTGAAACAATTGAAATTCTTGGGCCATACACTGTCATTCAAGTCATCACTGATAATGTCGCTAATTGTAAGGCAATGGGAGCAATTATTGAGGATAAATAGCCCAATGTATTTTTGTCTATGTGTTTGGTTCACAGAGTGAACCTTTTGATGCATGATATTATTAAGAACAAAAACCAACAATACAAATGGATTGGTGATTTGTACAAGAGAGGCAAACAAATGATAAAATTTATTACAAATCATAGCAATACCCATGGCCTTTTCCGCAGTCACTCAAGATTGGAGTTGTTGAAGATTGTGAAGACTACATTTGCTAGCTATTACCTCACCTTCATGCACCTTTTGAAGGTAAGAGAGTCATTGACTAGCATGGTATCAAGTTCACACTTGCAGGTATTAAAGGAAAGGGCCACAAATGCAGCTGACAAGCAAGGTTTTGAACAGGTGGAGAAGACTGCTCTTGATGGTCTGTTTTGGGCACGTGTGAAGCAAGTATTGGGATACACCAAGCCCATTTATAACATGATTCGTTTTGCAGATACAGATAAACCAATGATTGGCGAGGTGTATGAGCAGATGGATACCATGTTGGGGAAAATAAAAAATATTGTTCAGAAAGATGATCCCAACTTGTATACAGCGATTCACAATTGTGTGTGTACATGATGGAATAAACTTAATGTTCCACTACATGCCTTGGCGTATATCCTTATGCCAAAATACTACTCTCCATCTTGGTTGGGCCAACCTGCACTTGGGGGTGGGTTTAGGGTCAAACCCCATACAAATTCAGAGGTATCTACAGGATATATGCAAGCATTAGACAAGTTGGTACCTGACAAGGAGGGGTGTGCTAATCTGCATCTTGAATTAGGCAGATACTTTAGTTGCATTGGTTTATTTGGTTTTTTACATGCAATGGAAGATAGAGACAAATTTGATGCTCTCACATGGTGGGAAGCATATGGCGGCATAGGACTTTTGCCAAAATTGGCAAAAAAAAGTTCTCATAGGTTGTAAATACTTCTTTTGCAAAGAGGTGTTGGAGCACCTACAACTTCATACATAATGTGAGAAGAAACAAACTCAATGAAAACCGGGCAACAAGCTTGGTTTATGTGCGCTACAACTTGAGGTTGTTGAGTCATTATTGCGATCAGGTTTATGAGGATCCAACATATAAAATTGGGACAACCACCCAAAGGAAGAAAATTTGGAGGATGGCACTATACATCTTGAAGAATTGGAAGCAGAACTTATGAGAGATGAAGATGAAGCAACAACAACCATGCCACCCCCACCATCCACTAGCAGTGCCAATGCTCGAGTTCCGAGTATTGTTCCTTTGTTGTTGCCACCTGCATGTACATCCTCATGTGGAGGGCATGTGCCTTTTGGTTCTGGTCGTGCGACTATGCGGTAGGAGACTCCTAGAAGACCACTAATAGTACCACGACCCGCTCAGAAATTATACATTTCTCGTGGCAGCAATAGGAAGCTGTAGATAATAGATTTACTTGTCTTTTCTAGTTTCTAATAGTTTTAATAACTATTGACTCTTTCATATTTATTATGATATTTTTTGTCAACAATATATGAAAATTTAAGTTTGAAGTTTGAAGTTGGCAATTATAACTCATTGGTAATGAATTATGAATATGATGCCTCATGAAAGCATTTCATTTCATGTTAGATATTCTTTGTTGTAATGGTTACACTTAGCTTACAAGTACAACTTTGGTAATGAATTATGATAAATGTTATATATTGAATTTTGAAAGCTTGAAACTTTAAGATTGATGAATCATGAGACTCAATATGTTGTATGTTACTAACTTGTGGACGT